>CM076579.1:141106636-141220066 GCA_034641835.2 Pinus albicaulis | reverse complement strand
GAAATTAGCCGAATAAATCACTTATTCACTGAAGATTAACCTGGTCATATATCAATTTCGAATTGCATACATAACACATAACCTTCTTCTACAATTAATTGTCACATGCGGAAATAACAGAAACAATCTCACATCAATTCAATCACACATTAACTCAGTATGTATGGGGAAAGCCTATAGCTGAAAACCCCGCAGCTATTGTGTATATTATAATGGAGAAATCAAGTAACCAAACAAGTACAATACTCCTCACAAGTACTCGGTACTCTCTCATGAAGTTACTCACAATCTGACTCAGTTTTGAACAAGTCTGAGGTTCAAAACTCCCCGCCAATTGCCTTGCCTCTATTGCGCAATCATGGCCTGTATATGAATAGGTTCAAGGTTCAAATCCCCTTCCCTTTATTGCGTAATTGTCATGGACAATTCCTCCAAGTGTAATGCAAAACTCATGCAAAACAAATCTACCAACTGATAGCTTTACTCACCCTTTCATCTACCTCTTCCACTGGTCTCCACTGAACTGATCATGCACTGTAGTGAACTGTAGTGTTCTTGAGTTGACTAATGAGTTAATATTTAGTAAATTAAATATTATTTAATTTACTCCACTCATATCTAGTTGATTAGTTAGTTAACTAATCCCAACTAGTTCAACTAAAACAAACGGAACACAACTCCACTACTTGTCCCGTTAACTCCTCCAAAACTCCTGCCACTGAAGTCTAACTGAAGCCAACCATGCAAGATGCCATCAAACCCTAGGAACCACGTGATTCCTTGTGTCAGTTGCATGAGCCACCTCCATGACTCAAACTGAAGTGCGCCAAGAGAGTAAACTGCTGTTTATAGTCAAAATATTATTAAGGGTAAATAATTTTTGACTTCCATATTTTTAGGAGATCAGTCTAAAAATAGCCTGGGTCCTAAAAATTAGGGTCTCATCTATTTTTACCGACATGTCGCATACTCCAAGAATCTCCAATTAGAATTCCCAAATTATGCTCCGTATGTCTAAAAATAGACATAGTCTAAAAATAGACTTTGCGCCAGAATTTGCCTGCGGGCCCACTTAGTGAAGGCGACTTCATTTCACTAAGCTCCATCATCTTGCTGCATTCTCAACACTCCCTCTCGGCAAGATATGGATTATCTGCAACCCCTATCCTGCCTCTGTGGAATTCGAACTTGCTCCTGGTGAGCGCCTTCGTCAGGATGTCGGCATCCTGATCCTCCGTGGGAACATATGAAAGCATCATGATCCTCCGCTGAACACAATCTCTTATGTGATGGTACCTGATGTCGATATGTTTGGACCTATCATGAAAAACTGGATTAGCCGAGAGCTTGATGCAGCTCTGGTTATCACAGTAGATCACTGTAGGCTCCAAATGCAACCTGAACAAACCTGCGAGGATCTTCCTCATCCAAATAGCCTCACATGCGGCCAAGCTTGCTGCCATGTACTCGGCCTCTGCTGAACTGAGTGCCACGGATCTCTGCTTCCTGCTGTACCAGGAAACTGCTGTCGACCCAATGCTGAAAACTCCTCCAGAAGTGCTCTTCCGGTCTGTTGGGCTCCCTGCCCAATCTGCATCAGTGAAGCCAGAAAGCTTCACTCCATCCTCTTGTCTGTACCATAGACCATATCCCGATGTGCCTCTGATATAGCGCAATACATGCTTGCCTGCCTTCCAAAAGAGCTTGGTAGGCTTAACCATAGCTTGCGAAAGCTGGTTAACTGCATAGCATATATCGGGTCGTGTATTGACCAGATACATAAGCGACCCCACCAACTGTCGATAGACGGTGGCATCCACTACCTCCGCTGAAGTAGCATCCTCCTTCCTCCAACCACCAGGAAGAGGAGTGTCAACAGGCTTGCAGCCTTGCATGTTGAACCTCTCCAAAATCTCCCGGGCATACTTGCCCTGAGAAACAAACAGTCCTTCGTTGCGCTGCCAAATCTCCAATCCCAGGAAATAATGAAGGATGCCCGAGTCCTTCATCTCAAACTCTCGTGCAAGATCCTCCTTGCATGAAAGTATCAACTGCTCATCGCCAGTCAAAATCAGATCATCTACATATAGTACGATGATCAACAGCTTCCCCTCCACCACAATCTGGTACAAGTTTGGATCCGCCTCACTCTTGGAGAATCCAAGCCCGGTGAAGTAGCTGTCTATCCGAGTGTACCAAGCACGAGGTGCTTGCTTCAGCCCATACAGTGCTCTCTTGAGTCGGCACACATGCGACTCACTTCTGAAGATCTCAAAACCTTCAGGCTGCTCTATGTACACCTCTTCCTCAATAACTCCATTGAGGAACGCAGTCTTCACATCCATCTGATGAATGTGCCACCCCATCTGCGCTGAGAGAGCAAGGATCGTCCGTATGGAAGAGTACCTTGCGACAGGTGCAAAAGTCTCCTCATAGTCAATCCCCTCGATCTGTGAGAAGCCAGGGGCGACAAATCTCGCCTTGTACTTCTCCACACTCCCGTCAGCCGCCTGCTTCACCTTGTAGATCCATCGCGAACCTACAACTGATTTCCCAACCGGTCTTGGGACAATCTCCCATGCACTGTTCTTGATGATCGAATCATATTCTTCGATCATGGCATCAACCCATGCGGGTTCCTCCACAGCTTCCTCAAAAGAGGATGGCTCTGTCACAACACATTGACTCATAAGAGCCATGTATCCAGTGTACCGATCCGGTGACTGTCTCTGTCTGCGCTGTGCTGTAGGTGGTCCTACAACCTTCCCTGCATCCCGAGCCAGTCGCTCAGCTTCTGTAGTGCGCATGCGCCCTCTGATGGTTGGCGCTGCATGGGTGGTTTCTTCCACCTCCTGAACCTCCTCTTGTGGCTGATCCACATCCGGGAGCTCCTCCTTAGGAACTAACAGCTCCTCATCTGCATGCAAGTGTAGCTCCCTCTCAAGCGAACACTGCATGGCTTTCTCCTCCTGAAATTTTATATCCCGTCGCACAACAGTCTTGCGACTGTCTGGCACATACACCCGATAGTTGTGAGGTGTATCGGTGTACCCCACAAATATTCCAACTTCAGCAGTTGGATCCAGCTTCCTTCTCGCATCCTTCGTCACATGCATGTAGACAGGAGATCCGAAAATCCGCAAATGGGAAATATCAGGCCTCTTGCCAGAATAAGCCTCCTCTGGTGTGCTCATGCCAAGAACCTTGTGAGGACAACGGTTCTGCACATACACTGCTGTATTGCATGCCTCAGCCCACAAGTGAAGGGGTAGGCCCTGATCATGCAACATCGCCCGTACAGCACCCACGATCGTTCTGTTCTTCCGCTCAGCCACCCCGTTCTGCTGTGGGTTATGGGGTGCGATGAGCTCTCTCCGAATCCCTTCTGCGCTGCAGAACTCCTTGAATTCAGCCGAGATGAATTCACCACCGTTATCACTCCTTAGAGCAATCACCTTCTTCCCCGACTCCTTCTCGACCAGTGCTTTAAACTCACAGAACTTCGCGAATGTATAGCTCTTCTTCGACATGAAGAAGATCCAGCACTTTCGAGAGAAATCATCAACAAAGATCACATAATACTTGTGCTTTGCTGTCGAAGCAACTGAGAAAGGACCACACACGTATGTGTGAACTCTCTCAAGGATCGTCGTGGCGCGACTATCCTTCTCGTGAAAGGTGGCTTTCACATACTTCCCTAAGGTACACCCCTTGCACTGATCTGACTGCGCAAGGGTGCCCTTAGGAAGTCCAGTAGAAATCTGCTGCAGAATCTTCAAAGCTCCATGGTGAAGATGGCCCAATCTCCTGTGCCATAGTTCGCCCTCATCATCCCGACTCACCACATCTCCAGCCTTGCATGCCATAGCTGCGCAGTCATCTACCTGCAACTGATAAAGGTTCTGAGTTCGAACCCCTATCTTTCGGCCGAATCCCTTCTGCGCTGCAGAACTCCTTGAATTCAGCCGAGATGAATTCACCACCGTTATCACTCCTTAGAGCAATCACCTTCTTCCCCGACTCCTTCTCGACCAGTGCTTTAAACTCACAGAACTTCTCGAATGTATCGCTCTTCTTCTGCATGAAGAAGATCCAGCACTTTCGAGAGAAATCATCAACAAAGATCACATAATACCTGTGCTTTGCTGTCGAAGCAACTGAGAAAGGACCACACACGTCTGTGTGAACTCTCTCAAGGATCGTCGTGGCGCGGCTATCCTTCTCGTGAGTGGACGCCTTTGTACCCTAAAGTACACCCCTTGCCCAATCATTGCGCAAGGGTGCCCTTCGTCCGGTCATCTGTGCCAGAATCTTCAAGCTCCATGGTGAAGATAGCTGCAATCTCCCACCATTGCCATAGTTCGCCCTCATCATCCCGGCTCACCACATCTCGAGCCTTGCATGCCATAGCTGCGCAGTCATCTACCTGCAACTGATAAAGGTTCTGAGTTCGAACCCCTATCTTCCGGGTCTCTCCAGTAGTCTTACTGCGCAGGAAAGCTTTTCCTTCGCTGAAGACCACATCATAACCCTTATCCTCCAACATCGCTACTGAAATCAGGTTCTTCTTCAATCCAGGTACATACATGACATCCTTTAAGACAAAGGGTTTACCAGACTCCCTCTGAAAGGATACGGTACCGATACCAGTCGCACTGTATCTACCGTCATCGCCCATCTCGATGTGCATACGCAAATCCTTGTCCTCCAGATCTGAGAACAACTCCCGATCTCCCGTCATATGAAATGACGCACCGCTGTCCAAGAACCACACCGATCCCAGCATACTTGAAACTAAGCATGCAATCAGTGAAAAGTCAAGCTCGAGCTGTGAAGCCAAAGCTTCTCCATCTGCAGATCTTCCCGCTTGCTTGTTCTTCTTCTTCTTTGGACAATTGGTAGCATAATGTCCGTGATCATGGCAGTGAAAACACTTCACTTTCGCCATATCCTGCTTCTTGCCCTTAGCACCAGAATGAGAGGTTTTCTTACCCTTCCCCTTCTTTTCTTTGGACACCAAAGCGCGGTTTTCTTCATCAGCTCCCTTTGATGAAGATCCATCTCGAGTAGTCCTCCTTATCTCCTCCTGCATGAGATCCGCCCAAAGGCGCTCCCATCCCGGCAGCTTCTCCCGACCATTGACACTATCTTGATATGAGTGTCAAGCCTTCGGAAGACCAAGGAGAGCCAGGTCGACCATGTCCTCGTCTTCGACAGTCACCCCCACACTTCCCAGCTCATCTCTGCATTGAGTGAACTTCGTGAGGTATTTGGCGATACTGTCGCCCTTCTCCATCTTGATGTTCTTGAGCTTATCTTTGAGCGCCAGCTTCCTTTGGTCGCTCTTACTCTGGAATAGATCCGTCAAAGCTTTCTACATTAAATATGGAGTAGCCTTTCCATGCAGGCTGGATACAATATGATCCTTGACGCCCTCCAACAGGATCCTTCGACATTTCGCGATCTTCTTTTGCCATGCATCGACCAAAGCTGCATCAGTGGGCTTTGGGACATCCGCATCCACGAACTCCTTTAGACCATTATCTTCTAACACTGCTTCCATTCGATCCTTCCATGCAACATAGTTCGAACTGCCTTCAAGAGCATATTCGAGTCGCAAACCATTGAAAGAAGACATCTTTCAACACCAGCACCAAGAAGAACAACCTTCTGCAAAATTCGAATTCCAAACTCCAAGCTCTATCGCTTCCGATCTATACTTGAAAACAAATTATTTCCAAATCAGAGATTGGTACCAAGGAGACGACACGGATCAACAACACAAAGAAGGATGAGACAAAACAGGAAATACATGGCTGAGAGACTGGTCATATATCTATTTCCGGGTACATATAACACGTAACCTTCTTGGTCGTTGTCATGCGGAAATAATAGAAGCGATCTCACATCAATTCAATCACACATTAACTCAGTATGTATGGGGAAAGCCTATAGCTGAAAACCCCGCAGCTATTGTGTATATTATAATGGAGAAATCAAGTAACCAAACAAGTACAATACTCCTCACAAGTACTCGGTACTCTCTCATGAAGTTACTCACAATCTGACTCAGTTTTGAACAAGTCTGAGGTTCAAAACTCCCCGCCAATTGCCTTGCCTCTATTGCGCAATCATGGCCTGTATATGAAGAGGTTCAAGGTTCGAATCCCCTTCCCTTGATTGCGTAATTGTCATGGACAATTCCTCCAAGTGTAATGCAAATCTCATGCAAGACAAATCTACCAACTGATAGCTTTACTCACCCTTTCATCTACCTCTTCCACTGGTCTCCACTGAACTGATCATGCACTGTAGTGAACTGAAGTGTTCTTGAGTTGACTAATGAGTTAATATTTAGTAAATTAAATATTATTTAATTTACTCCACTCATATCTAGTTGATTAGTTAGTTAACTAATCCCAACTAGTTCAACTAAAACAAGCAGAACACAACTCCACTACTTGTCCCGTTAACTCCTCCAAAACTCCTGCCACTGAAGTCTAACTGAAGCCAACCATGCAAGATGCCATCAAACCCTAGGAACCACGTGATTCCTTGTGTCAGTTGCATGAGCCACCTCCATGACTCAAACCGAAGTGCGCCAAGAGAGTAAACTGCTGTTTATAGTCAAAATATTATTAAGGGTAAATAATATTTGACTTCCATATTTTTAGGAGATCAGTCTAAAAATAGCCTGGGTCCTAAAAAAGAGGGTCTCATCTATTTTTACCGACATGTCGCATCCATCAAGAATCTCCAAGTAGAATTCCCAAATTATGCTCCGTATGTCTAAAAATAGACATAGTCTAAAAATAGACTTTGCGCCAGAATTTGCCTGCGGGCCCACTTAGTGAAGGCGACTTCATTTCACTAAGCTCCATCATCTTGCTGCATTCTCAACATATTTTTGAGTTAATTTGTCTAAGTTTTGTTGTACGCGCTGTGCGCAAATAGTCAAAGGGGCTTTGGGGCAGGTCAAAGTCACTTACTCATTGTAATAGGTTTAAAGGGAAAAACCATGAGTCTCAAACCATGGTTTGAGACCATGGTAGGTGCATATCTATGATAGTATAAATATGTAAGAGTCAAGTGATAAAGTAATCAATCAATGATGTATGGTTGTTGTTTAATGTTTTGATCTAAGTCTGCTTTGTCTGGGTAGAAAGACTCCCGCTGGCTGTGTGTACGGAGACCTAAGTCCTGAGCTATGTGTGGACTGTGTTGCTGTGTGCGCAGAAGGATTGAATGCACTGAATTGAAATATCTCTTAATAAAGAAGACATTTTTGGCGAACCTGAATCCTTATGTGATTTGTTGTCTTGATTATCTGTTATTGGCTGTTGATCTCTTCTGTTATTGCGTATTTACTTCTGTTAATGGTTAATTACATCTGTGCCCGTATTAGTCGATGTTAAATGAGTAGATCTGAACGAAGTATACTATGCGCAAAATATATTAAAGTATTCTGTGATAATTTGCGGAAGGATTAGATTTGTTGACTGTGCATGCGCAGATCTGTTATATTATCCGCACTAAGTCTGATTAGGGCCACCACACAAAAGTTTCTTTAGGGTGCGGAACCTGGTTCCAGCACCCCCCCATACTGCTTCGGGTGAGACTTTGATCTGCGCAAGAAGATCACTGCCGAAAGGGCTAGTAGTTGGAGGGGTTTTGTTGGTTGCGTGATAACTCCGAACCTGGGTTAGGACCCCTCAAGCCAACGGTGCCCATCAATTTCCTTCTTATAATCTCTTGTTGAGATATCAATGACCATGATTAGAACTTAATGAATGGTTAAGATTAACTTGGACTCAATCCACGCCTTTATCTAAAAGATTCACACCTGACTTAATTAATACCTTTTAATTAATCCTATTTCCTAAGTTTAGAGGAATATTAAAAACTGATTAGTTATTTTAATTAAGCCCTGTCTAGGTGGAATTTTCCCAAATGATTTATGGGTCTTGGAGAATGTATGTGTCTTAACCTCTCTGCAAAATATTGAGGCTAGATCACATCCGATGCTACAAAAATCAACACTCCTTGTTAGCGAGGAATGTGCTCTAGTACTTCTGCCCTCCTCATAGCAATACTCGGATTCTGCACCATCTCTTGTTGCGTTGTTGATTTCTGGCTACTGTTGCCCATCAACAACTGTGCAACTTTGATTTTGTGCTGCATCTACGCTGCTGCTGACCCTGCATACTGCTGCCAACTACTGCATCTGCCCTGCAATTTTGTTGTTGCTGCCACTGCAACATCTGCAACTATCTCTCATCTGCGATTGTTGCAACTGAGGGATGTCCATCATACTGAACCAACTGTGTTCAGTTTGATACATCTATCACCCGAGTCCTAACTGCTGCTAGTCTTTGCACTGTCACTGAAGCCACTGCATTGTTGCTGACTCTGCACTGTGCCAACCGCACTACTGCCAACTCTGCTCTGCGTTGCTTAGTCTCAGACTCCTCTTAGCCGCTGCATCTGTCACTCCGGTGTTGATTTTTGGTAGCATCAGAAGTGCTCTTAGTCTCCAAATTTGTGGAGAGGTTTAGACACAACCCAGAAACCGTTTGTGAAAATTCCCACGCTGGCATTTAGTGGTACCATTTGTGGTCATTTCTATTTTGTTCCAACTGGGTTTTCCTTCATGGTTCTGTAGTTTTGAGTAATTGGTCTTTGCTGCTGATATATATTTGTAGATAGTCGTTTCCATTCTTTATGCCATTGTACTTGACCTTGAAATGAATACACTGACTAATTTTATGGCAGTAGCCCTGGTATGGACAACAACTGTTTGATTGTTAGTTTCAGCAGGGCATTTCATTTTGGAAGTTCGCTTGTAGGCATGTGTGATAAATAGATATGTGGTTTAGTTGAATATAGAAACAATGGGATTGGTTTGGATGTCAAGGTTGGTGTATAATTTTTCACAAAAACCTACAGCACATTGCACGCACAAAAGAAGAAAAAGAAGTTGCGTGCCCATATAGGATGTGTCTGTCACCTGAAACTCTTCAGCAAAAGTTTCCTTTTGTTTCATCTTGCAGGGTTGTAATGCTGGGCGTGCAATATCTTCTTGTCCCAACTGGTCCCTTTCATCCTTTATTCCAGTGGGGTGCCATGCAGAGCCAAATCCTTGTCCATGCCAATAGCTGAAGTATGGCACTGAACTGCTTCCAGAAGGTAAATAAAACTGACCAATCTATCAATCAAAGAAACAACCGTCCACAACTTCACATTCAGTTTTGAATTTTCTCATCCTACGCCTGCATGAGTGCTTTTATCTCTCTCCCCAATTCCTTCAAAATCCAAATTTGGACCATTTTCTGCACCACATGTCAAGCCTGGCTTTGTGCCTTTACTTGGAGGTTCTCCTCCCACATCTCTTGCCAATATTTCCATTGGAGACATGCTAACATCTTTTTGTGCCTCTGAGATTCCAATCTTGCAGTGTTGTATTTATCTCTTGACCTGAGTTAATTCACACACTGCACATCTATGGTTCTGACATTATGCCATGGTATCCATTGCAATGAGAGATGGAGCCAAGCCCGTAGATGAAACCTATCAACCTGCCACCCTACAGGAATGCTCACTCCTTCAACAATGTCTGAGGCTCTTGGCCTTGCAGATCTCAGGAGAGATGTTGAGCGGAGAGGAAGCATTAAGCCCATGCCAGAGAGAATAAACGGAGAAGTTGGTTCATTTAACAATTCGCTACTTTCCTGTCACGCCACACCATGGGTGCATGGACTGGCTCTAACAGGAGAGATGTTGAGACGGAGAGGAAGAATTAAGCCCATGCATGAAAGTAACACATGCCAGAGAGAATAAACGGAGGGGTTGGTTCATTTAACAATTCGCTACTTTCCTGTCACGTCACACCATGGGTGCATGGACTGGCTCTAAATGCCCATCCTTTCACACTTGCATGTCACTACGCTTAATCATAGAAGCCGTTGCTATGTGTTAAACTATGAATGTCATGGGAGGGACATCAGATATGGTGTTCCTCACTTTATCCTTTGAATCCCTCATTAAGATGTGCTCCCAGATTTTCTAGGTGATTGACCTCAGCATTATTGGCTCAAAGAACCTGGTGGAGTCTAATAGTTTCAAACCTCTTTACTATTTCCAAAGTCCTTTGAACTAGATGGGCAAGTCCAATATTTTGCAAGTTGGAGAGTTGCATGGGAAATTGAATGATGATGGAGGAGTGTTCGATTACTATTTTTTCTCTGGACAAAGATTATTGCAATCCTTGTACTGCCGCTAGTGCCTCCATCTCATTGTTGGTGGCAACCTCTACTCCCCGTGCAAAATCTAATTCCTGATTTCGTCTTGGCATCAAAGAGGATTTCCCCCAGCTCTGAGTGGCATCTAAGGTTCTTAATACTTTGCTTTAGGAGTTTAAATTGGAAATGTGTTCCAAACTTTGAGAACTTGTGCAGATATTATTTATAAGACAAATAACATTTATCTAGATTCTCCTCAATTTTTGTAATATCTTACCTTTTGAAGAATGAATAAATTGCAATAATGTTATTGCACTGAGCATGGGGGTGTGGTTACGAGTGATCCATTAGCTTTCAGCTTGCTTGTTGTTGGAATTTTTGATAATTCCAGCGCAACAAATGGAGAGAGTAAATTCCTCTCTTCAACACAGAGTAATTTTAAAAATTGACAGGAGACAAAGTTTCACACCAAAAAAAAACTTCTATTCCTTTCAAAACTGTTACAAAGTTCTTCCTCTAGCATAGAGGGATTATAAAAACTAGGACTGCTACACTCGCAGTGCCAACCAATTCTCTGTCACACTGTGGAAACAACACTGCTGTGTGAAACCAAACAAAACAGAATAATACAATGCTACAGGCTCTCGGGCGTTTTTGGCTTTTATATGCCGCGCCTATTGAAAAACATTACATAAAAAAACATAAAAAAAACTTAAACAAAGTTTGATTTTTTTTTTTTTTTTTTTTTATAAAACAAATACATGTGGGCCCCATTTTACCACTGCGCTTTGAACGCGCGATCAACAAATTGAATTCAATGTATAATATCCATCGGGTCCGCACTTTTAAACAAAACAAGCGCTCAAAACAAAAAACTCCGATTGCGATTACATAACGGACGCGATGAGCCAATACTTAAATCCACTGTATAAACCCCATCGGGTCCGTAACACAGCATAACAAAGCAGCCAACTCAAAATTGCGATTGCGATTGAAGAGCGGATGCGATGGCGCATTAAACTTTGCCCTATATTATATATCGGGTCCGCCTTTTGATAATACAATCGGGCCCAACACATTAGACCTTCCGATTGTGATCAGGAATCCGGATGCGATGGAACAAATGAACTGTGGTATATAACTAAATCGGGTCTGGCCTTCGATCGGAGCATATAACAAAAGGCCTCCGATTGAACCATTGCGATTTCAACCTTGCGATCGTATTATAAAACGCCGCGTGGTCTGTGGACCCATGGGCTTCGGCTGTGGTGGAGGGCGATTATAACATAAGGTTTGGTTGTATTATATACAACCGTTCCGCTTGTAGAACATTACCACATCTACAAGACATTTGTTTTATGTATCATATGTATTGCGATTTGCGATTGCGATTGGATCGCATCGCAAATATTCACATCAACAAGACACTGCTTAAGAACTTTGCGATTCCGATTGAAACTTAAGTGGTGGGGACCACTTGTCCCGCCATTTCAAAAATAAAAGGACTTCTGCCTGTTTTAAACACATTTTCATCAATTCTGGTTGTTGAGGGCTTAAACGCCCGAAATCACTGTTTTTAATAACTTCTGCTCTTCCGTAAATCAGATCTACGGGAAAATCATCGTTCCTCTGTAGAACGGCTCTGCCCACCACCATAATCAATTCTTCTCTGTCATTTGTGGCTGCGGCCCATCAAAAATTAAATTCTCCTTACGATTTTTCCATCCTTTCTTCAATTAAAAATGCTGTGCACTCAAAGCTTCTGCTTCTGCTGCCTTTGTACTATTTTCTTCTGCTCAAAGGCTAGCAGGGACTTTAATACTTCAACACTCTCCCTTAAAGTCAGCTGCTGGGTTATCAATCATACCCAAGCATTTTCTTAAAAATTCAAAGGTCTTCTGTCCCAATGGCTTTGTTAAAATATCTGCATATTGCTCCTCTGTTTTACAATGCTGTAAAACAATTTCTCCATTGTTTACCAATTCTCTGATATAATGAAATTTTGTATCTATGTGTTTCGTTCTTTTATGAAACACAAAATTCTTTGACAATGCAATAGCTGAGCTATTGTCACAATAAATCACTATTCCTTTTACCTGTTCTTGGGATAAACTTCTCAACATTCTTCTCATCCAAATTGCTTGACACGCTGCTGCTGTAGCTGCCACATATTTTTCCTCTGTTGTAGATAATGCTACAATCGGCTGTTTCTTAGAAGCCCATGAAATGGCTCCTGAACCCATGTGAAAAACATAACCGGAAGTGCTCTTCCGATCATCTACACTTCCAGCCCAATCACTGTCAGTGTATCCAACTAACTCTGAATTTTCTGAAGCAGTATATAAAATACCAAATCTTTTAGTTCCTTTCACATACCTCAGAATTCTTTTTGCTGCCTGCCAATGTGCTTCTTTTGGCTTCTCCATAAATCTGAAAATTAAGCTAACAACATGCATAATATCCGGCCTAGTTGCAGTCAAATACATGAGGCTGCCAACTATGCTTTTATACAAACTTGGATCAAAATCTTTGCTACTGTCATCTTTACTCAACTTCAATCCCATTACTGTGGGAGTAATTGCAGCTTTGCACTCCTGCACATTAAATCTTTCTAAAACTTGATTCACATACGTTGCTTGAGATATAAAAATCCCTTTCTCATTTTGTTCTACTTCTATTTCTAAGAAGTATCTCAACAAACCCATGTTAGTCATTTCAAATTCATCTTTCATGACTGTTTTAAAATTTTCAATAAGGTAATCATCATTACCTGTAAAAATTAGATCATCAACATATAAAACAACAATGAGCATTTTACCATCCTTTTCTTTGATGTAGAGGGTGGGTTCTCCCTCACACTTTTCAAATCCATTTTCCAGTAGATAAGAGTCTATTCTACTGTACCACGCTCTTGGCGCTTGCTTCAGCCCATAAAGAGCTTTCTTCAATTTTCAGACTTTATGCTCTTGGCCTTTCTTCTCATAGCCCAGAGGTTGTTCCACATATACCTCTTCCATTAAAACTCCATTTAAAAATGCGGATTTTACATCCATCTGGTATACTTTCCATTTGTTTTGTGCTGCTATTGACAACACTGCTCTCACAGTCTCCATTCTTGCAACTGGTGCAAAAGTTTCTTCATAATCAATCCCATGCTTTTGCTTATATCCCTTGACAACATGTCTGGGCTTGTGTCTTTCTATTTTTCCTTCAGCATTGCTTTTGGTCTTATAGACCCATTTAACTCCAACGAATTCTTTACCTTTTGGGAAATCAACCAGCGCCCATGTTTTGTTATTTTCTATGGCATTAATTTCATCATCCATAGCTTCTTCCATTTTCTATCTTTAATATCATCTTCAAAATGAATAGGATCATCAACTTGACAATACAAAGCAAATAAAGAATTCATACCTTCATTTTCTGCTCCCTGCTCATAGATTTCTCTAATACTTCTGAACTTTGTTTCTCTTTTATCTGGTGTAGTCATGCTTGATGAAGCACTCGATTCTGCTCCATGTGGTGTGCTCGGCGATGCGCTCCCATTTCTTCTCAAGGGTGTTCTTGCTGCCACTTGAGGCGTTCCTTGCTGTCCTTGTATTAGTGGAGGTTGTGCAACGGATGAATTGTTAATTTCAACCATATCTCCCTCATCTTCATCATGAGATAAACAACTTTTAACATTAACTGTTTTCTCAATGCTTCCATCCCATGCTTCCTCTTCAATGAATTGCACATCTCTGCTTATTACAAACTTCTTTGTGGATGGGTTATACAATCTGTATCCTTTGGAATCTTCACAATATCCAAGGAAAATGCACTTCTCCCCCTTACTATCCAACTTCTTTCTCAATTTGTCTGGAATGTGTGCATATGCACGCATCCATCTAAGTAAAAAAAAAAAAAAAAAAAAAAAAAAAAAAACACGGAAATTTGTTCATCCTGACTTTTGTGGGGCATCTACTTTGTCTGTCCCTTTGTTACTTCTGGTGCTCATTGAGCCGTGTTTGCTTTGACATACTTCTCACCATTCCCATTATAGTTTCGATTCTTCCTGACAACTCCATTATGTTGTAGTGTGTACCTTGTGGTAAATTGTTTGTGTATGCGTTCTCTCATGGCTCTGGTCCTTTGATATGTATTCTCCTCCTCTATCGGTTCTGAGAACTTTTATATGTTGTCCGCTCTGTTTCTCTACAAGAGCTTTAAAATGACGAAATTTCTGAAAGACTTCACTCTTATATTTCAGAAAATAAACCCACACTTTTCTTGTGAAATCATCTATGAAGGTCAGCATGTAATTGCTGCCTGAAACTGATGCTGTCTGCATCGGCCCACATAAATCTGAGTGAATGATTTCTAAGGGTGCTTTTGCCCTTATGCTTTTCCCTGATGGAAAATTTTCTCTGTGTTTCTTTCCCAAGATGCAGCCTTCACATAGGTTGTCAGGCTTCTCAATTAATGGCAATCCTCTTACCATTCATTTTCTGTGCAACAAATTTAATCCTCCGAAATTGAGATGTCCAAATATCAGGTGCCATAACCAATTTTCATTTTTTGCTTCCTTCTGAAAGGCTTCTTGTGTTACAGCTGCTACATTCTTTCCTTTTCCCTTCAAGTCAGTGTTGAGCTTGAGTGGAAACATTCTATTGCTGGTCATTTGTATTTCAGCAAAGATTTTCTTGCTTGGAGGTATATATTTTATTGTGCACACATCATCCTTGAAAATTACATTGTAACCTTTGTTTATGAGCTGTCCAATGCTCAAAAGATTACACTTCAGACCTGGAACATAATACACATCAGGAACAAATTTCTGCTCACCATTTCTTGCTCGAATACTAACTCTGCCTTTCCTTTTACAGAGATTTTAGTATCAGTCCCAGTGGTGACTTCTGATTTTACTTCTTCATCTAGATTGGCAAACATTGCTCTATTTCCAGTCATATGATTACTACATCCCGAATCTAAGAACCAAACATCATCTTCTCTATCTTGTGCTACATTACATGCTAACAGCACATTACTTGGGTTCTTTTCTTCTTTTGCTACATTAGCATTCTGCCTATTTTTCATGTCATTTTGCTTCTTTCTACATTCATTGGCATAGTGCCCATGTTTTTTGCAATAATGACATTGGACATTGGATTTGTCATACCTTTGTCCATGAGCATGTTGGTGTTGATGTCCACCTTGCTGGCTGTTGCTTTGGCTGTGACTCTGATTCTGACTGTTGCTCCTTCCATGTGAATGTGAAGGGCTGTTCCTTCCACCTCTGTTCTGGCTTCTGCCTCTTCCTCTTCCTTTGCCTCGTCCTCTTCCTCTTCCTGAAGACATTTGGGTCTTGAAGGCGTGTTCTAGAGATGAGTGTTCATCTCTGCTCAATCTTTGTTCATGAGTTATCAGTGAGGCATGAAGTTCATCCACTGTGAACTTTGAGAGATCTTTGGTCTCTTCTATGGTGGTAACAATAACATCAAACTTTGAGGGTAAGCTCCTCAAAAGTTTCTCCACAATCCTTCTTTCTTCAAGAGTTTCTCCATGGGACCTTATCTGATTTACAATCCCAATCACATGTGTAAAAAATGTGTCTACATTATCTGACTCTTTCATGCAAAGAGTTTTAAAATCTCTCCTTAGCAATTGAAGTTTTGCTGTCTTCACTTTCTCCATACCTTGATAGGCTATTTTCAGAGTTTCTCATGCTTCCTTGGATCTCTTAGCTACTGCTATCCTTGGAAACACACTCTCATTTACTGCTTGATACAAATAGTAGAGGGCTTTAGCATCTTTCTTCCTGTTGCTCTTCAGTAAATCCTTCTCTGCTTGAGTTAAGGCATTAAAAGCCTGTTCATCAGCTAGTTCAACAAAACCATCTTCTACAAATTCCCATAAGTCTTGTGAGACAAACAGGGCTCTCATGGTAATGGCCCAATAATCATAATTCTTTCCATTAAATTGTGGAAGTTGAACATTTCCAATATTCATACCAGTGCTTGGTCCAGCCATTGCTTTTAAACTGAACTTCTGAACTTAAACAAACTGTCTTTCCTTTTCTGAAAGAACAAACTCTTTTAAACAAAAAACAACAACTCTGATATCTTTGAGAAATACCTGAACTTTGACTTCTATTGAGCTTTTACACTGCTGGAGAAAACACTGCAACAAGTCTTCTTCTTCTTCAGCTTCTTTGAAACCTTCAAAGAGCCTAAACTGGCTCTGATACCATGTTAGAATTTCTGATAATTCCAGCACAACAAATGGAGAGAGTAAACTCCCCTCTTCAACAAAGAGAAATTTTAAAAAATTACAGGAGACAGAGTTTCACACCAAAAAACAACTTCTATTCCTTTCAAAACTGTTACAAATTTTTTCCTCTAGCACTGAGGGATTATAAAAACCAGGACTGCTACACTCGCAGTGCCAACCAATGCTCTGTCACACTATGGAAACAACATTGCTGTGTAATTTTCTTCTGCGCTGCTGTGCGAAACCAAACAAAACAGAATAATACAATGCTACAGGCTCTCGGGCCTTTTTGGCTTTTATATGCCGCGCCTATTGAAAAACATTACATAAAAAAACATAAAAAAAACTTAAACAAAGTTCGATTTTTTTTTTTTTTAAACAAATACATGTGGGCCCCATTTTACAACTGCGCTTTGAACGCGCGATCAAAAAATTGAATTCAATGTATAATATCCATCGTGTCCGCACTTTTAAACAAAACAAGCTTTCAAAACAAAAAACTCCGATTGCGATTACATAACAGACACGATGAGCCAATACTTAAATCCACTGTATAAACCCCATCGGGTCCGTAACACAACATAATCCATTGCGATTGAAGAGTGGATGCGATGGCGCATTAAACTCTGCCCTATATTATGTATCGGGTCTGCCTTTTGATAATACAATCGGGCCCAACACATTAGACCTTCTGATTGCGATCAGGAACCCGGATGCGATGGAACAAATGAACTATGGTATATAACTAGATCGGGTCCGGCCTTTGATCGGAGCATATAACAAAAGGCCTCCGATTGAACCATTGCGATTGCAACCTTGCGATCGTATTATAAAACGCCACGTGGTCTGTGGACCCACGGGCCTCGGCTGTGGTGGAGGGAGATTATAACATAAGGTTTGGTTGTATTATATACAACTGTTCTACTTGCGGAACATTACCACATCTACAAGACATTTGTTTTATGTATCATATGTATTGCGATTTGCGATTGCGATTGGATCGCATCGCAAATCTTCACATCAACAAGACACTGCTTAAGAACTTTGCGATTTCGATTGAAAATTAAGTGGTGGGGACCACTTGTCCCGCCATTTCAAAAATAAAAGGACTTCTGCCTGTTTTAAACAAAATTTCATCAATTCTGGTTGTTGAGGGCTTAAACGCCCGAAATGACTATTTTTAATAACTTCTGCTCCTCCGTAAATCAGATCTACGGGAAAATCATCGTTCCTCTGTAGAATGGCTCTGCCCATCACCATAATCAATTCTTCTCTGTCATTTGTGGCTGCGGCCCATAAAAAATTAAATTCTCCTTATGGTTTTTCCATCCTTTCTTCAATTTACAGTGCTGTGCACTCAAAGCTTCTGCTTCTGTTGTCTTTGTACTCTTTTCTTCTGCTCAAAGGCTAGCAGGGACTTTAATATTTCAACACTTGTGGAATAGTGTAAATCTAGATGTATGCTTGTGGAATGGTGTATTGGGTGAATTTAATATATACATTAGGATAGACCTATTTTAACATTTTGCGTCTGTTTAACGGTGCAAATTTGGACAGTGCATTGGATGCATATGGACATATGCTTGTGGAATGGTGTAGATCTAGATGTATCGGGTGAATTTAATATATACACTAGCATAGACCTATGGACATCAGATATAAAACAGGGTTTGATATGCCACTTGACGATACATATTTCGAGTTCACACTAGTGACTGATGTCTAAAATATAACCAACTCTAAGGAGCACATCAGAATTGGGTTTTAAATATTAGAACTCAAGACAAAGATAAACAACCTTGAGAGGCACATCAGAATTGGGTTTTGATGCGACTCTGCTACTTTTTTACCTTACACTGGTCTACGTGAAACTTTCAGTGGAATTCCACTTTTATGATTTTAAAGAGCGAGCACTTTTTGTGTCAGTGAGCTTGAGTAAGACTCTTGAGAGTCTGGAACCAAGGATGCTTGATAAATCTGCTGGTGTGCTTTTGGAGTAATTGCTTCCATCTGTTCCGCAACTGGATCTTCAAATGTTTCTAAACCCATTCCCCACTAAGGAAATAATTTCCACCTTCAAGAAAAGGAGGATTATACTAAATGAGAACTTAAGTCAACTCATTCGGGCAAGAAGCATTGTAGCTATTGGTTTCCGTGTGAACATTGTATATTTTTTTGTATTAAACGTAAATAAAAGTTACTACCAGTTATCGAAGTAGGACACCGACATGGTGGGCAACTTGTGTGTAGACATGGATGATGGATAAATACAATATCAAGGCAGGTTATGTGCAGTTATCATGCCCATTAAACATATATTATGTTATAACTCAACAATTTCTAGAATTTATGTAATGCAATGGTAAGCGTGCTAGTCGATGCATTATTTGATTTAATATGGAACAAGTAAATTTTACAAAATCCTTATTGTGTAGTGAAAAAATAAGAAAACTTAGCTAATATCATTCAATAGTATCATATTTTTTACATGCTAGATTCATTATGGTATAACAATTGTGTTTTTAAAATGTTTGTTGAGCTGAGAGGCTCATTCTACAATCTATATCAGTTTGTTGGTCCATCCTAGTTGACAAGTGCTCTAAATAGAAAAATAATGTCGACTATAATAAAAAAATGAATATGTTGTAAAGTAATTAGCAGTAAAAAAAATGTGTGAGCAAGATGTTTAAATCTTATACTTTTCAAAAATATTTCAATAGGCGATTTAAATAAACTATTGAAGATTTATGTTAAGTAATTTGAGCTGATAAAATGTCTCTTTGTACATGTTATTAGAATATTTTAATGTCAAATATGTATATATTATATATCATTTTAAAAAAAGTATGTATATATCATGAAAAAATAAGTTTTTATGGTTAAATTGTTTATTTGGTTCTATATATGCTCTATATCAAATTCAAAAATACAATTTAAACAATGAAAAATTACACATTGTATTTTGCACTCTAAAGAATTTTGCACATGAAGCAATTTGATCGCTGTTGGCTCATGTTAGATCCATACTTAAGATGGATCTACGCTGGTAATGATAACAATTAAAGGGCACTACCAAGCCAAACATCAAATTGGTGTACATGACCCCTTTGTTTGTGGGACAAGGGCCCTCTTCCATACAATGATTTGATTGCTAAAGCTTATGGAGGTGTGCATACTCTAACCCCCTCTAGATTTGAACTTGTGACTTCCTAGAAGGAAGCACATGTTCTTTTAGCCAGTAAGCCCTCTCAAGTTGTACAACATAACAAACCTTATTTGTATGGTCCAAAGATAAACAAATATTCAAAGTTGATCTTCTCTGATCATTGCTATTGACTAGGTCTAAGCCATATAAACTAAATTTCCATTGTGGTACGATGCGTGGATTTATGAATAATAATTACCTTAATCTTTAGGAGGTGCTTTCACACCCATGTAGTGTTCATGATGGAGGTAATCTAGAGACTCTATGTTTCTTTTGGATTATATTTTCCACCTCAAACTAGTTATCTGATAGTGGGTCTTTATTTCCTTTGAAACATTGATTAGATTATAGTCTATTGTATCTAAGCATGCAAACTAAATTTTCATTGTGGTCTGATGTGTGGACTTATGAATAGTAATTACCTTAATCTTTAGGAGGTGCTTTCACACCCGTGTAGTGTTCGTGATGGAGGTAATCTAGAGACCCTATATTTCTTTTGGATTATATTTTCCACCTCACACTAGTTATCTGATAGTGGGTCTTTGTTTTCTTTGAAACATTGATTAGATTATAGTCTACTGTATCTAAACATGCAACTTTACTAATGGAGTTGTGGATTATCCCTTGACATGTGGAAAGATGAATTATTAATAGTTAATCTCTTTCTTAACAAAATTAGTTAATTATAATGCAATATATCTATGCTCTCAACTAATGAAATTGTGGGTCATTGCAATAACAAGTTGTAAAAGGTTGTATCATGTAAATTGGACTTCTACAACATCAATTCCCAAGATTAAAGTTTTATCCTCCTATTGATACCACTGCATCAACAATGCCTTATTTTGATACAAGGAGGCAAAGTCCCGTTGCAACCAAAAGTCATACACCACCTCATTTGCACATTGTGTAGTTCTATATCATAGAATTTAATAACTGCTCATAATAAATACAAATACTAATTGCAACAATACAAGATCACAAAGGATTAGGCTTTCAATCTTTTGTGTCCATATATTGGTGTCAACCTATGTATATTATGTGCATAATTGTTAATTGCAACAATATAAAATCACACATGATTAAGATTTTGATTATTTGTGCACTTGTGGCTCAAAACCTAGCCTAATTGTTGAGTTTAGATATATTGTACTATAATTTTAATAATAATAATAATAATAATAGTAATAATTATTATTTTTTAATATGTTATTACACTAATATTGGTGTTAATTGATGTATATTGGCCATTTTCAATTTTTTTGATTTTCTATTCATATGAGCCTAAGAGGGCTTATATGTAGTTAAATGTATATAACATGATCCCAAGGGGAGGTATAAATGGGTTAAATGTAATGTATATGTTATATGGAACTTAATAATAAATGGATCACATGTACAATGTGTAAATAAATATATATAGAGACATGTAGTTATTATTAAGGAGATGTCATTTGGGTGTATGAATGTATTTGGGTATTTGGAGAGGTTTTCCTATCCTTCAAGGTGTAATTGTATAATTTGTATCTCTTATCTATATTGGATTTGCACTCTATGCTCTCATTTGTGTATGTGGTGTGTATTGTTGGTTGATAGTGGTATTTTGAGTATTTGGCACATAGAATTTGGTATCAAAGCTCAATTACAAATAATGAAATTTGGAGGAAAATGAGTAGAGATAGCTAAGTACGTGTGGTAAAAATTTCATATTCTAATTCATTATACTTTTTGAGATATATTCTATGGAAGTCATGATTTGTAACTAGTCTTTCAATCAGTTTCAAATGAGTCATCTTGATATTTTTGTCGTAATTTTTTAAACATATCTTTTAGGCTGTGAAATTCTTAGAATAATAAGGCAAAATATTGAAGTACATGTGATAAAAATTTAAAATTTTGATGCACCGTAATTTTCTAATCATAACCTATAAAAATTAAGGATTTTAAGTAATCCCAAGTAAAAAAAATTATGGCATATTAAAATTAAGGATTTAAACTATTCTTACAACTAGTTTCAAACATATATTCTGAGTAAAACAACCATATAAGCTTTGTAAACATCTAAATTGAGTGCCACTAGTTTTGTTGGATAAAAGACATCGTACTATTTTTAATAAAAAAATCAAAATTCGATCATAAAACTCAAATATGTGGCATTGCAAACAAGTTTATTATATAGAAAAGTCCAAAATCTACAAGCTTTAGAAAAGTTACCATAAATTTCAACTTAGCACATCAATTTTGGGACTTGTGAATTATAGAGAACAAAGTACTACATGTTGAAATTTCAAACTCATAAGGGAAGAGACAAAGATACATGAGAACAAAGTTTGATTAGTAGGACAATCTCAAAAATATGGTTTGGAAAGGTATGTTAACTTAAAACTAGCATATCATTTGATAGGCTAATGTTTGATTGAGTTGATTCAAAAGCTATTGGAAAGTGAAAACATAGAAGATTATATTGGTAAAAGTGATCATAATTATCTGAGATATTACTAATAACATATTGAGTTTGTAAGTTGAAGGTTTGGTTAGACATCAAATAAAAATCAATGACAATACTTATTATTATGGAGATGAAAATAAAGTTGAAATCGATCCCATGGAATGCTTGAGGAAGATAAAGAAATATTTTTGTATCCTTGTTTGACAACTTTTTCTATTGTCCATGATGGAGATACTAGATTAAACATCACATGTGAGGAATTTGAAGTATTGTTCTTTAAAAAAAATGACCGAGGAGTTAAAAATACAAGTGATGGGTAAAAAATGAAGTTCTGTTAAAAGAAGTAAAGAAGGAGATCAAGAAGAAGGGCGATGAGAAATCTAATATACAAGAATTTAATCACTTGTTAATGCTGTTAAAAAATTAAAACAAGTGCAGCAATGGGAAGTGGGAAGAGGATGAGTCAAGAGAAAAATTGAAAAAGAAATATTAGATTAGAAAAGCATAATAAAATACTATTGGATGAGGTCAAGAGATTGAAAGAAGGAAAGAAGAATTTCCAAAATCAAGAAGAAACAAGGATCTTAGATGAGGAGTCTACCAAAAGACTTGGAAATAAATTTTCAATAATATTAAAGAAGCCCTAGAAATGAACTACGTAAAATTAGAAACACATTTTAGAATTGAAGAAAGATGTCAAAATATTAGGTCCCTATAATACTATTGTATTATCCTTATTGTTATTGTTAGTGTAGCCCCCTATTATTATTGTTGTGCCCATGTATCTCCAAAGTTGTTAATTTTTTTCCCCATAGAAGCCCACTATTGTTATTGTTGTGCCCCTACATTATTATTGTTATGTAGGGTCTTATTATATTGTGACCCCTTAGACTCTATATATACCAAGGAGGTATAATCATTTGTATCATACAAAAATTGTTCAATTATGTAATTTAAGGGAGGTATCCCTCTCGAAGAGAAGAGGACAATTGTTAAGTCGTTGATCTATCATAGATTTGGATCCTAGGGCTTCGCTTTTTCAAAAAGGCCATCTTGGAATTTTTTCTATAAATTGTTTTTTACGAAGCTTTAGAAGCTGAAATTGCAATGATGTGGAGCCGAAATATTGGCCAACCTCGTGTATGAATTTGAGATCTTGGTTCACTATATTTTCAGAGATATGATTCGAGGAAGTTAGGGTTTTTGCAAGCTCCAAAATTCCATCTCAAACAGGAAACCTAGGGAAAATCGTCATAACTTTTTCTCCAAGCATTGGATTTGAATTTCGTAAAAAGTGATTGAAAGTGGACGCAATTTGTTTTTTTGGGTATCATTTGTAGGGCCGAAGGTCAATACAATGATACGTGGCACTCCTACAAGTTGGCTCTACTGAACCAATCTATAATCACGTCATCATGGGAGATTGGGCATAACTCTTTCTTGAAGAATCCAATAACGGTCTGACTTGTGGGGTTGGAAAGAGACTCAATGGGTTACCATAGGAAGCAATTTAAGACCTAAAGATGTGAAAATTGGGTTACCTGAATCCTATTGCAGCAATTGATGTTAAATCTTCTAATTGTTTAATTAATTATGCAAACAATTTACTTGTTGTTTCCTATGGTAAATATCGAATTAAATTCACTGCAACCTTCACAAGTAAAATACTGCGGAAAATACAACACAGGAAAGATAGAAACACACTGACAAATAACAATGTTATTTTTGGAATAATTCCCCAGAAAAACCCAACTTGGGAAAACCGATGCAACAACTGAGGGTTTTAATATTAAGCAATTGTAAATCTGAGTACAAATATTTGGATGCCCAAATTGGCTATCCAATACAAAGAAATATTTGACAAACAATCTAGTGAGAAAATTCTCACTGCCACAGGCGATTTGACACTGAACTTAGCTCTGGATGAGCTACCTCTACGTAGAGACTGCATCACCATATGTCATTATGCGTCATAGCTTGGATCAAGATTCTCTCTCGCACACTGATCTCTTGTTGTTTGGAAAATTGACCCTCCTTTCCTCTGGAACCTATCTCTAACTTCTAGCACTAAATATACATTGTCTCTTAGCAAAATAACATATCTCCTCTCAAGCACTGCACTTCCTCTGCATGGCACTGTGCTACCTCTCTGTGGAACAACGACCTCTCTGCTATGCACTCACCGGATTTGGAAAGCTTTCCTCCAACCTTACTATTCCTGCCCCTCTCTCTCTGCAACAAGCTCATTGGCTCTCTCTCCGGCAACTCAACGTTGTTACTTCAGAAAATCGATCTGCCAATAAGTTTGATCTCTCAAGTGCCTCAGGGTGTTCTCCAAGTGCCCATCGAGTTTCTTCTTATAATCTCTCGTTGAGATATCAATGACCATGATTAGAACTTAATCAATGGCTAAGATTAACTTGGACTCAATCCACACCTTTATCTAGAAGATTCGCACCCGACTTAATTAATACCTTTTAATTAATCTTAACTTAGGAAATATTAAAAACTGATTAATTATTTTAATTAAGCCCTGTCTAGGTGGATTTTTCCCAAAAGATTTCTGGGTCTTGAGAATGCATGTGTCTTATCCTCTCTGCAAAATCTTGAGGCTAGATCACATCTAATGCTACAAAAATCAACGCTCCTTGGTGAGGAGTGTGCTCTAGTATTGCTGCCATCCTGACAGCAATACTCAAATTTTGCACCATCTCCTGCTGCGTTGTTGATGTCTGTCTATTGCTTCCCATCAACTACTGCGCAACTCTGATTTTGTGTTGTATTTGTGTTGCTGTTGACCCCGCATACTACTTCCAAATTTTGCATCTGCACTGCAACTCTATTGTTGCTGCCACTGCAACATATAAAACTATCTCTCATTTTCTGTTGTTGCAACCGAGAGATGTCCATCATACTGAACCAACCGTGTTTAGTTTGATGCATCTGTCACCCGAGTCCTAAAAAAAATGCTGCTAGTCTCTGCGCTGTCATTGAAGCCAATGCGCTGCTGCTGACTCTGCATTGTGCCAACTGCACTACTGCCAACTATGCTATGCATTGCTCAGTCTCAGACTCCTCCTAACTACTGCACCTGTCACTCCGGTGTTGATTTTTGTTAGCATCAGAAGTGCTTTAAGTCTCTAAATTTGTGGAGAAGCGTAGACACATGTATTCCAAAGAACCCAGAAACCGTTTGTTAAAATTCCACTCGGAATATGTTTTATTGTAAAAATTAATTATTTTAATGGGGACCCTAAGTCTAAACATAGGGAAATTAAACAATTAAATGGTATTAATAAAACATATTGTGAATGATCTAGAAAAAATGAAGATAAAGTCAAGTTATAATCTTAGCTCTTGATTAGAGATGTAATCTCGGTCATTGATGTCTCAACGAGATGAATATAAAGGAAGGCTTGAGGGTCATTTGGAAAGACACACCGAGTGATTCTAGAGATTGAAATTTCTGAAGTGAGTAGTGCTCAAGATGAGAAATCGATCTAAGTGATTCCACTGCAGATAGGGGCAAAGATAGATTCTGGAGAGAGTGATTTTCTAAGTCGGTAAATCATCAGCAGAGAGAGGAAGAGTGATCTAACAATTCTCATGTAGAGGTTGACGTAGAGTCACACAGTTCTACACAGAGGCAGTGTAGAGGGTCAAAGAGAATCTGAGATTTTGCAGAAGAATCAATTTCAGAAGTCGGGAGCCGGGGTGTGAGACCAGGAGGTTGAGAACAATGATTATGGGTTGCAAATCGATCTTCTAATTGGGTGACGCAGTACCTAGAGAGGGTGATGCAGGGACTATGTAGGGATTGCACAGTGGCAGCGTAGAGCCTGCCAAAGGCACCTCATCCAATGACCAGGCCAACTAGAATTTTTCAGTGATTGTGTGACGTAATCTCACAAATATTTCTACCAATATTTCTCTCTTTGTAACTGAATAACCCTTTAGGTATTCCAAGATGTATTTAGGATTTTCTACTGCTTAATAAAATCAAACCCTTAGATCTTCTGCACCGGTTTTCCCTCTTTGGGTTTTTCTGGGGACTTTCATCCAAAATAAAGGTGTCCTATGCGATTTTTTTTCTTTCTCAGTTTCCTTGTTTTAGAATCATATTTAATTAGGTGTAGGTTGCTTCAGTAATTTACTTCAATGCTTCAAGAAGTATCCTCAAATAATTTTGTAATGTAATTTACAAAGTAGGTGAAGTAGATTCAGCTGGCTGCAGTAGGATTCCTGAGATTGTTATATCTAGGAATTTTCACATGGTATCAGAGGGTTTGATGTGAAACAGGAAGAGTAGATATAGCACTGAAGTGAAGGCCGAATTGCTATAACATCAACAGATTGAATCCCCAGAGGGATTGCATAGACTAGCCAGAAAGGATAAATTTTCGAGGTGGTCTCTCTCTGAGTGAGTCGATAGAGAGGCAAGACTTCCGGATTCAGATCTCACCGAAGAGTGTTAGGATATTCCAACACATAGGAAATAGTTAAGTATAACTTGGTTTAACGTAGAGTTAGGTAAAGTGTGTTTATTTACTATGGACATTTGTAACTTATAATCCGACGGTCACGATATGTAGTGATCCGACGATTCACTCTCTCCTCGGTATTACTGACACTTGATCCGTGGCTTAACACCCGATTGGTCCATGATGTTTATTTAAAGATCATGGAGGATCATTTGTCCGGTAACCATTTACGAGAGAAGCTTATTTAAATTTTCTTTCTTTATATTAATAAATTGCTTGAAGTGGCCGCGTTGGCTCAAGCCGTGCACTGTTTCTCTCTTCAAGGCTTTTAACCACGTCAAATACTGGTGTAACGATTTGTGATCTGTTTGTGAGGGGTGAACTTTGGTTTTTTATCTAAGGAACTTACCCTCTAAATTCCTACAAGGAGAGGGAGTTGCGCAAAGCCTTTACGCAAAGCCTGAGGGACGAAATTTTTTGCAAGCAATTGTTGGGCAGAGAAGTGTTAGAAAAAGAAGAAGAGAACATAGTGAGGGAATTCTTCCTCAGTGAATTCCTTGCCGAGGAATTCAGTTTTTCTCATTTTCTGGGCAGTAGAGGAGCCACAGACTTACCAACTTCATCGGGGAGTGCGTAAGCCAGCCTAGAAGCTACGTAGTAGGGAGAAAGAGGGAGCAGTTTGATAGTTTTCTGTTGAGATGAAATCTCACGGACTTAGAGATCATGATTAGTTGGAGGGTTCCTCCAAGTACGTGATATGGAAGGAAAGAATCAAATTCCTTATGGACAAATATGATCTTAAGGCGTTCATAGAAAACGTGGTTGATGTACCTACAGATCTGGATGTGAACAAAAAGTACATGTCTAATATGGCAAAGGCTAAGAGGCTAATCCTTGATGGTGTCAAGGATCATATAGTCTCTCATATAGCTGGCAAGGACACAGCCAGGCAGATATGGGAGGCCTTGATTGTGCTATACAAAGGGAATTTTGAGCAACAGAAGATGTACTTGGAGCAGAATCTCTAGATGATCCAGATGCAGAAGGGGGAGCGCATTGTTCCATTCTTAACGAGACTTCAGGATATCCGTGATCAATTGGCAACCATGGGATCTACCCCAACTGCTACTACTATGGCGAGATTGGCCCTTAATGTATTCACTTAGGAGTGGAAAGTTTTTTTCTAAGGTATCTTAGGCAGGCTAACGCTACCAAGTTGGGAGGAGAAGTGGGAAACTCTTCAGGAGGAGGAGATGAGAAGAGATCTGGTCAAGTGAAAACTTGATGGTAGCAGCAGGAGTGGATTGAAGAATCTGGGGGAGGAGGAGAATGCAACCCTCACATGAAAGGGGTAGCAAGGGAAACTGAAACAAAAGAGAGATGTTTCGAAGGTGAAGTGCGTCAGATGTGGCGAGATGGGCCACTTTTCATCATAGTTTCCTGTGAAGAAAAAGGACAAGGATGAGAAGCACAATCCAAAGTTTGCGGCCATGAAAATCGAGGAGGATGAGTATGCCATGCTTTCCCACACATCTCTAGGAGGGAGATGGGGTGACATAGAACTGTAGTTCACCTTGAACTTCAGTTAGGAAAGATCCTTAAAGAGCCCACCTCATGGATCATCACCTTGGTACGAGAGCCCATGATCAGTAGTAGCGGGATGGAGGAGTTTTCAGTCAGTGCAGAGGAGTGCAAAGACAAAAGTTGTAGTGGGTAGCATCGCCAAACTTCTGAGCAACGCAGAGTAGAGAAAAATCAGCTCAGTGCAGAGCAGCAACATTGCAGTGCAGAGCAGTGTAGAGCAGTAGTAGCGCTGTGCATCGGAGGGACATCGTAGTAGCTATCAACAGTCGATGTCTTTAGCACCAAGATGCATCACTAAACACGTGTTCAAATTTTTGGGTGGTTTCAATTGCTTCTCTCAGCAGCTGAGTTGCAGTGCAGATGTAGTGTTAGTAGGATAGAAGATGCAACATTTGAGAGGGAGTTGTAGTATAGATGAAACAATGGCAGTGACATGGGTAGCTGTACAGTTGTAGTAGCAATGCAATGGTTGGTGGACAGCTTGTCAGTCATAAAAAACGTAGACGATGCTTCAAGGTCATAGCAGTATGCAACATACATGTTGTTAGAGCACTTTCCTCGCTAAGAAGGAGTGTTGATTTTTGGTAGCATCAGAAGTGATTTAATTCTCCAAATTTGTGGAGAGGATTAGACACATGTATTCCAAAGAACCCATAAACTGTTTGTGATAATTCCACTCGGAATATGTTCTATTGTAAAAATTAATTGTTTTAATGGGGACCCTAAGTCTAAACTTAGGGAAATTAAATAATTAAAGGGTATTAATAAAGCTGAGTATGAATGATCTAGAAAAAACGAAGATCAAGTCAAGTTATAATCTTATCCGTTGATTAGAGATCTAATATCGGTCGTTGATGTCTCAACGAGAAGACTATAAAGGAAGGCTTGAGAGCCATTTGGAAAGACACACTGAGTGAATCTAGAGAACGAATTTTTTGAAGTGAGCAGTGCTCAAGATGAGAAATCGATCTAAGTGATTCCAGCGCAGAGAGGGGCAATGATAGCTTCTGGAGAGAGAGTGATTTTTGTTGAAAAGTGTAACTAGGTCGGTCTTCATGTTGACTATGTAATTATGTATTTATATAAAGAAGATGTCAAAGATAATAAATGTGTTTTTGGTATACTTGCTTCATGGGTTTCATGAACAAGATTTTTATTATGTAGATAGACTTCTTCTTGATGTCTATTAGGTTGAATTAAGTGTCTCATACATGAAGGATCTAGTCTAGGCATTTATGCTCCAAGACCTTGTGGAAGACGCTCACAAACAACCCTCAATGCATTGATGAAAGACAAGCTTTAAAGGCAGAAAAGAAGCACCTTATCTAGTCGGCCTAACTCTCAGTTGTATGGTCGGCTTGTTTGAAGGGAAGTGATCTATATATATACATATGATATGCGGTCATTACAGAAGCAGGAAAATTGTATCTGTTAGAAGTGCGGATGAACTACAGGAAGAAGTGCATATGTTTTGTGTCAATACAACGTGGTAAATTTGTGAAATACATGCAAAGACAAGATGACGTTAAAAACGAGTTAAAATGATGTGTTAGGGTGTAGATTAGAGTGCTGGAGTAGAATGAGCTACAGTGCAGATAAGGGCTGCGTTATGCTACGTTCAAGTGTGGATGGAGGAGCTGGAAAAAGACTGTGTTCAGGTGCGGACTAGTGTGCTGGAATAGACCGAGTTACAATGCAAATAAAGGCTTCATTTTTCTATGCCTAAGAGTAGATGAAGAAGCTGGAAAAAGACGACAAATTAATTTGCTGAGTTAAAGTGTGGATAAAGACTGCATTCAGTTGTGTTAAGGTGCAGAATTCATTATTGAGTTAAAATATGATGTGAAATATATGAATATATTTAAAGACTTCTATTAAGTAGACTATGTTGAAGTAAGGATTACGTTAAGCTAAGAATTGTTCTTTATAAGACAAGTAGACAGTCAATAAAGCTAAAGGTAGAAGAAGAAGAATACAAGTAGAGACCGAGTTCTGTAGTGCAGAACAGATCAGATTATTGAAGAAGAGCAGAATTAAGTTTATAAGGTCAGTGACAAGATCTTGGAGACATTCCTAAGTCTAGGGTCTGAGTCTGCGTCATGGTACTTGTCTTTTGAAGATCTATAAGAATAAATATTTGCGAGTTTTCCTCTCCAAGAGGGAGAGGTTTTTCCCTGGCTCTAGGAGCCTAATTTTGTCTCTCGTACTTTTTGATAATTAACTTGATGAAAGACCAACTAAGCTAAAGAAAGAAAGACATAAGTAACTCAAGCAGATTCACAAGTAATTATCAAGTAGAGAATTTGTAATAACCTCTTGCCCTACAAATTCTCAACATGGTTTCAGAGCTAAGGTGTTGAACATAAGGGTGGCTTGTCAACAAAGACACTCAAAGAAGCAAATATCAAAGACTATCCAACTACTTCATGTGAGATCTCCTATCCATCAAATATTTTCTCTCAAGACATTGTTTGAAGGAAATCTCAACTTCTGAATATAGTCATTATAATCAAGGGTTCAAGTACAACAACATTGAAGAAAGGAAACCCTTGACTTCATTCTCAAATCATAATTCAAGGAAGCTACAAGCAAATCCACTCATGTATGTATTCACGACCCTATCTATCAAGATGCCTTATTGCAAAGAAAGCCTACATGCTGGTTGGGTCATCAAACTTCAATGCATGGAAGAAGAGAACATACTTGAATTTAATTGAATACGAAGTAATGGACTACATCGAATGATATACTGTTCAACCTCCAAAAGAAGATACTCCAGCCCATGCCAAGTACATGAAGGGAGAAATCAGAGCCCAAAGGATTCTCATAAAATCCATCAAAGATCTCTCATTCTCTATGTATCAAAACTAAAGAATGCAAAACAAATATACGAGAAGTTGGTGGAGCTATTATCTCTAAGTACTGCTAGAGAAGCAATCTCTTTGAGACAAGAACTATACAAAATGAAATTATCAAGGGAAGCAAGAATCACTCCATACTTTATGAGGATTTCTGAAATAAGAGATCAACTGCAGGAACTACGAGAAGTGATGTCTGACATTGAGATGACTATAGTGGTGCTGAATGCTCTACCATAGGAATGGGGAAAATTCACTTATAGTCTAATAATGTGGGAAGAAAGAAGCCAATCCATTCCATGATTTATGGTCTCTATGTAAAATAGAGGAAACAAGACTAAAGGCCAAAGTTGACACAAGACCAAGTGAAGAGAATCATGCCTTCATAGCCTCATACAGGAAGAAAGGAAGATTCAGAAAGTTTGGCCCTCAGAATAAAAGAAGAAATATGGACAATGTGCGATGCTTTGGATGTGATGAGCTTGGGCATTATAAAAGAGATTGTCCTAAATCTGGAAAGGACAAGAGGAAAAAGGAAGAAGCTCATGTCACTTATGAAAGAGAAGAACCTGATGATAAAAGATATAAGAAGGAGGAAGCAAGAGATCTTTATTATGATTGGGATCATCTTTCTCTTTAAGTGATCTCTGATTGGTTGTAAAATTGCATCATAGAAATGTACATTAAGAAGCATCTCGATAGAAGCATGAAAGGAACTCTCGGTGAAACAACTTCTGGAAAACCTCTCTACTAAAGTAAAACAATCATCAGATCAAGGGTCATCATGGAGACAAATTTTTTGGGATGTGATGACATATTGATGAAGCAGGTCAAAGGAATGAATCTCTTCATTCAAGAGAAACCGCTATAGGCTGACTCAAGGAAAATAGGTATGAGGTGTGAAAACCTATATGCTGATATTGGATGTTGTGAAGTCATGTCATATGGTTGCAAGTAATATACTTCCGTATTTAGGAGTATGATCTATGAATAAGGATCTCTCAGTGCACTAATAGATGAAATCAACATAATATGACCTCATAGAATATGTGGTGGTTGTACATAAACAAGAAACTGAAAAATTTGTAATATCCTGGAAAGGAAGAATGTGCAGAGACGAAGAGATCATGAAGTAAAACCATGTCAAGAGGCAGTTATCATTCGAAGGCCAAGAAGACGTGACTAGGAGATCTCTTGGGAAGATATGTAGTCTCTGACAAAAGAAAAAGGCTCTTGGCAAAACATATCATTATGAGACATGTCAATCTATATGAAGGATGTCGATGCCTACAGGAAGATGTCATGGTGAAAGATCATCACTAAGGTAAATTTTGTTCTAAAAGTTCATATGAATATGTTTTTTTAGATAAATTTGTGTAGGGCTTCCAATCACAAGAAAGGATGTATGGTCCTTGGATATGATTTGAAGGAAAGCAACATGGCATAACAGTGGACCAGATAAGGAAGTCTGATGAATCACTCTTTGATAGCTGACATGACTCAGGATGGAAGTGATGGATGATTTGTGCCCTATGAAGCTAAAAGTTGAAGATTCCTCAATATCGAAATCCATGACATCGAGGACAAGAATTCTTCATGAGAAGCTAGGTGTCTCACCATTGCTGCTGAAGGTACCTAGTTAAAAGGGAGCCTTGCGATAAGTTTATTACTTGGAAGAAACTTGGTAATTCCTAAGAATGAGCTTAGGTACATTCCTTGTATAGGAATGAGTACATTCCCTTATGGAATATGTCCTCCCTGGTTGAGAGGGAGAGATAGACACATCATTCTGGTTTCACTTGGGAAGAAAGAATGGAGGATTGGGTAATAATCTGGAATTCGATACTCTTTGAGAATGTGTTAGGGCATTCAAGATAAGAGTAGTCGGGGACCGATATTCTTTGAGAGCTAGCTACCCAAGAGAAGAATAGTCCAAGAAGTTCATACTTTGGGAAAACTTGGGTGGCCCTATGTACCTTGGAGAGACAATGACGAAGGTGTCTATAAGTCATGTGTCTGGCCAGAATTGTAGCCCATTGTCTCGTTGATAGATGGGGTTGTTAGTCAAGGCCTTGCACTAGGACAATGCTGGTTGATATGCTATACAGATGCGATTACCAATCTGATTCTTCTTATGAGATTCTTCAGTTTGAAAGTAACCATGTACATGTATGAATACCTCCCTAGTTAAGAGGGAGTGTTGAAAAGTGTAACTAGGTCGGTCTTCATGTTGACTATGTAATTATGTATTTATATAAAGAAGATGTCAAAGATAATAAAATGTATTTTTGGTACACTTGCTTCATGGGTTTCATGAACAAGATTTTTATTATGTAGATAGAATTCTTCTTGATGTCTATTAGGTTGAATTAAGCGTCTCATACATGAAGGATCTAGTCTAGGCATTTATGCTCCAAGACCTTGTGGAAGACGCTCACAAACAACCCTCAAAGCATTGATGAAAGACAAGCTTTAAAGGCATAAAAGAAGCACCTTATCTAGTCGGCCTAATTCAAGTAGTCGGCCTAACTCTCAGTTGTATGGTCGGCTTGTTTGAAGGGAAGTGCTCTATATATATACATATGATATGTGGTCATTATAGAAGCAGGAAAATTGTATCTGTTAGAAGTGCGGATGAACTACAGGAAGAAGTGCATATGTTCTGTGTCAATACAACGTGGTAAATTCGTGAAATACATGCGAAGATAAGACAACGTTAAAACCGAGTTAAAATGATGTGTTAGGGTGTAGATTAGAGTTCTGGAGTAGACCGAGCTATAGTGTAGATAAGGGTTGCGATATGCTACGTTCAAGTGTAGATGAAGGAGCTGGAAAAACACTGCGTTCAGGTGTAGACTAGTGTGCTGCTGCTACATCCAAGAGCGGATGAAGGAGCTAGAAAAAGACTGCGAATTAAGTTGCTGAGTTAAAATGTGGATAAAGACCGTGTTTAGTTGTGTTAAGGTGCGGAATTCATTACTGAGTTAAATATGGTGTGAAATATACAAATATATTTAAAGACTGCTATTAAGTAGACTGTGTTGAAGTAAGGATTACGTTAAGATAAAAACTGTTCTTTATAAGACAAGTAGACAGTCAGCAAAGCTAAAGGTAGAAGAAGAAGAATACAAGTAAAGAATAAGTTCTCTAGTGCAGAATAGAGCAGATCATTGAAGAAGAGAAGAATTAAGTTTATAAGGTCAGTGACAAGATCTTGGAGACATTCCTAAGTCTAGGGTTTGAGTTTGGGTCATGGTACTTGTCTTTTGAAGATCTATAAGAAGAACTCTTTGCGGGTTTTCCTCTCCAAGAGGGAGAGGTTTTACCCTGGCTATAGAAGCCTAATTTTGTGTCTCGTACATTTTGATAAAAAAATTGATGAAAGACCAACTAAACTAAAGAAATAAATACATAAGTAACTCAAGCAGATTCACAAGTAATTATCAAGTAGAGAATTTGTAATAACCTCTTGCCCTACAAATTCTCAACAATTTTCTCAGTCGGAGAATCATTAGTAGAGAGAGGCAGAGAGTGATCCATCATCTCTCATGCAGAGGTTGACGCAAAGCCATGCAAGGCTATGTAGAGGCAGCGCAGAGTGTCATAGAGAATATGATATTTTGTAGAAGAATCAGTTTTAGAAGCCGGAAGCCGGGGTGTGAGACTAGGAGGCTGAGAATAGTGATTATGGGATAGAGATTGATCTTCTAGTTGGGTGACGCATTGTCTATAGCGGGTGATGCAGGGACTGCGTAGGGAATGTGCAGTGGCAACGCAGAGCTTTCCAGATGCACCTCATCCATTGACCGAATCAGCTGAGATTTTTCAGTGATTGTGTGAGGTAATCTCAAAAATATTTCTATGAGTATTTCTCTCTTTGTAATTGAATAACCCTTGAGGTATTCAGAGATGTATTCAAGATATTATACTACATAATAAAATCAAACCCTCATATCTGCTACAGTGGTTTTCCCACATTGGGTTTTTCCAAGGATGTTCATCCAAAATAAAGGTGTCCTATGTGATTTTTTTTCTTTTCTCATTTTCCTTGTTTCAGAATCATATTTAATTAAGTGTAGGCTACTTCAATAATTTACTTTAATGCTTAAATAAGTAATCTGAAATAATTTTGTAATGTAATTTACAAAGTAGCTGAAGTAGATTTAGCTGGTTGCAATAGGATTCTTGAGATTGTTAGATCTAGGAATTTTCACAGTCGGCACCCAATTGCACCAACTAACACCGATCCATCCTACTAATGTCGTTATGGGTTCCCGTAGCAAGGTATTGATCCAAGAGGTGGAATCCTCAAGGACCCTTCCCATCATGTAGCTCTCTAAGGCTACCAAACCAAATCACCCCACCTCTCCCCTAGAGGTATGTCAGTGATCATGGAAAACTCTTCCTCCAGCTTGGAGGACAACCTGTCTATCTCAACAAGTGAAGCATGTTGATCCTGCATATCCTCTTTGTCCTTCATCCTGAGAGGACATGAAGTACTATAGTGGCCTAACTCGCAACATTTGAAGCATTTTATCTTCGAAACATCCTTCTTTGTTCTGTGTTGCTTCTCCTCCCCCTTTGATACGAGGGTTGCATTCTCCTCCTCCTGCTCGAGCTTCATCCCATTGTTGCTGCTGCCACTTATGGTTCTCTTCACCAAGTCTCACCTCATCTCTTCCTGTTTTAGATCTTCACACACTCTTTCCCAATCCGACAACTTCTCTCTGCCCAGGATACTTTGGAAAAATACTTTCCAGTCCTCAAAAACATTTTTGAGGGCTAGCCGTACAAACTCTATAGACTGAGGCGTTGATCCTACAACCGCCAGCTGATCTCGGATTTACTGAAGTCTCATAAGGAAGGGATCTATGCATTCCCCCTTTTGCATCTTGGTAACCTTGGAATTCTCCTCCAAGTACATATTCCACTGCTCGGAAGATCCCTGATACAACGTGGCTAGTGCATCCCACATTTCGTTGGCAGTATCCTTGCCTGTTATGTGAGATACCACATGATCGTGAACTCCATCAAGGATAATCCTCTTCGCCTTCGCCATTTATTTCATGTAGGTATTATTCTGATGTGGGGTCATGGGTGCAACTACCACTGAATTGATATAAGTCTTGAGATCAAACTCGTCTAGAAGGGAAGTGATTCTAGCCTTCCAGATCACGTAGTTGGATGCACCATCCAACCGATCTTGATCTCTCAACCAAGTTGATGCTATCTTGCCAAACAAAAGTCGAACTCTACCTCTTCTCTTTTGTGGAGCTGCTGATTGGCTCTACGCACTCCCTACTGGAGTGGGTAAATCTTCTCTCGGATATTGCTGCTTTGCGTGGAAAATTCGAATTTGTTTAGAAATTCTCTAAGGACAAAATTCCTTCAGTGTGTGCTCTTCTTCCCTTCTAACGCTATTTTTCCTCTAGAAAAATGCTACAGAATAAATGCATCCTAGCTGAAGATCTACTCTGCAAGGGAATTTTTTGCTTCTGCTCCCTCTTCCTCTGACAATCTTTGATCTGGAAATTTTTTTCTCTGTCGATTCACTCAGAGACACAAATTTCCTCAAAAATCTGCCCTCCTGGCCAATGGACTACACAACCTTCTATGGTTTCGAACAATTGCCTACGCAGTGCCTCGAAGATCCCTCTCTCCTCCTACAACTAAGCTCTTCCTGCTTCCTTTGCACTCTGATACCATGTGAAAATTCGGTTACCCAAATCCTATTGCAACAACTGATGTTAATGATTCTAATTGTTTAATTAAGCAAACAATTTACTTGTTGTTCCCTATGACAAATATCGAATTAAATTCACTGCAACCTTCACAAATAAAATACTACGGAAAATGCAACGCAGGAAAGATAGAAACACACACACACACAAATAACAATGTTAGTTTTGGACTAAGTCCCAGGAAAAACCCAAACTGGGAAAACCGGTGCAAAAAATGAGGGTTTTAATATTAAGCAGTAGTAAATATGAGTACAAATCTTTGTATGCCAAAACTGGCTATCTATTACAAGGAAATAACCAACAAACAATCTAGTGAGAAAATTCTCACTTCCACAGGTGATCTGACACTGACCTTAGCTCTGGATGAGTTGCTCTCCATTGCCTCTGCGCAGTGACTATATTGCCCTATGTAGTTTTGCGTCATAGCTTGGAGCAAGCTTTTCTCTCGCACACTTATCTCTTTTTTTCTAAAAGCTAGAACCTCATGGCATCTAGAACCTTTCTCCAACTTTTGGCACTGAATCTACATTGTCTCCCAACAAAATAAAATATCTCCTTTGAAGCACTGCGCTGCCTTTGTGTGGCACTGCCTCTCTGTGGAACTGTTGCCTCTGCGTGGCACTTCCTCTCTGTGGAACTGTTGCCTCTCTGTTATGCACTCACCAGATCTGGAAAAATTTCCTCTAGCTTTACTATCCCTGCCCCTTTCTCACTGCAACGAGCTCACTGGCTCTCTCTTCGGAAACTCAGCGCTGCTAATCTATAAAATCGATTTTACAACAAGTTCGATCTCTCAAGTGTCTCGGGGTATTCTCCAGGTTCCCATCAAGTTCCTTATTATAATTTCTCGTTGAGATATCAATGACCATGATTAGAACTTAATCAATGGCTATGATTAACTTGGAGTCAATCCATGCCTTTATCTAGAAGATTCACACCTGACTTAATTAATACCTTTTAATTAATCATATTTCCTAAGTTTAGACTTAGGAAATATTAAAAACTGATTAATTATTTTAATTAATCCCTCTCTCGGTGGAATTTTCCCAAATGATTTCTAGGTCTTGGAGATTGCATGTGTCTTAGCCTCTCTGCAAAATCTTAAGGCTAGAGCACATACGATGCTAAAAAAATCAACAAAATATTGAAATTACAAAGATGCAATAATTTCAATATCAAGCTCCTAGAAGGAAAGAAAAATGTGTGTATTTTTAAAAAAAATTGCATAACTTTTGTTTGAAAAATCAGTTTGAAGTGATTAAAAGGGCATAGCGAAGCATAGATATCATTGTTTGATTCTGAAATGCCTAGAAACAAAAAAAATGGACACACCTAGTAAGCAACCAGAAAAAATCTACTATGACACATGAAGAAGAGGAAGCAATACAACATGATATATCAAAATTATTCGACCAAGTGCAACAAATTTCTCTCTCGCAAATAGTAACCAAAAACAAAATGGTAGCTAAGATGAATGGTTTGAAGAATGGTTTAAAATCAAACATAGAAGGTTTTAAGGATGGATTAAAAACATACATGGAAGGTTTGAAGGAAGGTTTGGCAAAATTGCTACAAGAAATGTTTCCTAATGGAGAAAATGTATTCCATGAAACTCATTATGAGAACAAAAGGAATGTTAATCAAGATTTTAGAGACTCCAATGTTGAGTTTAAGAACCACCACATTCCAAACATTAATATGAGGAATTTTGATGGCAAGTATTCGGTAACATGGATATTACAGATGGAGCAATATTTTGATCTCCATGATGTGCAACACATACAAAAGTTACGCATTTCAACTTTATATTTAGAACCCAATCAATTTGTATGGTATCGATGAATTTGTTTTGGTAAACCACTTGTCACTTGGTCAATTTTTACGGAGGAATTGATAACACATTATGGGGATACAAAGTGAAACACGTTCTTTAGCCAATTGATAAATCTCAAACAAAAGGGTTCAATGGCGGAGTACATTGAGGACTTCCAAAAATTTAATATCAAGTTAATTGATATTATAGAGGAGCATATATTTGATGTCTTCATAGGGAATTTTAAGGATAACATCCAACATGAGGTTCACCTTTGGGAGCTTGATTCATTGGAGAAGACATTTAGGGTGGCAAGAAAAGTTTAAAGCAAAATTATGGCAACAAGTATGTCTATCATTCCCAATTATAAAGATGTAAGTGTTGTTGCTCCTAACCTTCCAAAACCTACAAGGTTGACGCCACAAAAATTGGAGGAAAAAGGAGAAAAAGGGATATGTTATAGTTGTGATAGCAAATACACTAAAGGTCATAAGTGTGTTGAGAAGAAATTATTCTACATAGATTGTGAAGAGGTAAAAAAAGGAATAGGAAACATCAAAAGAGGAGGATATACACCAGGAACCAACCCATGATAAAGAAGAAATAAATATAACCATATCTTGCAATGCATTGGAATGACTTACCACATGTTATAGTTGTGATAGAAAATACACTAAAGGTCATAAGTATGTTGAGAAGAAATTATTCTACATATATTGTGAAGAGGAGGAAAAAAAAAGGAATAGGAAACATCAAAAGAGGAGGATATACACCAGGAACCAACCCATGAGAAAGAAGAAATAAATTTGACCATATCTTGCAATGCATTGGAATGACTTACCAATCCTCAAATGCTCAAGATAGAAGGATATATCAAGAAGAAAAAGGTAATAATGCTGATTGATTCAAGTAGTACTCATACTTTTATTCATTGTAAGATAGCCAAGGAATTGAATTGCTTCCTATATCCAACAACATAGTGTCAAGTGATGGTTGCAAATGGAAAAACTATAAATTGCTTTGGAAAGTGCCATAATATCAAGCTAATCACGGGGGAATATGTATTGAATAGTCCAATGCTTTCCATTCCAATGGGTTGTGATGATGTTATATTAGGAGTCTAATGATTACAATATTTGGGGACGATAGATTTTAATTTCCAAGAAATTTTCTTGAATTTTTTTTTGGGAAGGAAAGGAAGTTTAATTAAGGGGTATCGCAGGGAAACCAAGAAAGATAATCATCTCTAATGGCATGAAAAAAATTCTGAAGAAATAACAACGGGACGTAGTTACACAATTATGCTCATTAGAGGTTCAAACATCAAAATATTTTATTTCTCTAGATATCCAAAAAGTCTTAGGCAATCATTCCAAGGTATTTGAGGCTCCCAAAGGCCTCTCATCTATTTGTGATCATGATCATGTTAGTCATTTGATTCCAGTAAGTGTTCCTCCAAACTTCAGACCTTACAGATATCTCTATGCCCAAAAGTGTGAAATTGAATGTATCGGTGTAGAAATGTTAGAGGTTGGCATAATACAACCTAGTCAAAGTTCTTTCTCTGCTCTAGTAGTATTGGTGCACAAAAAGGATGGATCATGGCGTATGTTTCTGGATTATAGGGGGTTCAAAAAGATCACTATTAAATATAAATTTCCCATTCCTGTCGTTGATGAATTTTTGGAGCAATTTACTTCACAAATCTAGATCTTCGTTCAGAATATAATCAAATTATAACGAATACTGAAGACATTCTGAAAACAACATTCAGAACTCATGAGAGTCATTATGAATTTTTGGTCATGCCTTTTGGCCTTACTAATGAATCTTTGACATTTCAAGGTTTGATGAATTCTATTTTCAAATCGTTCCTTTGAAAATTTGTGTTATTATTTTTTGATGATATAATAATCTACAACAAGTCTTGGAATGATCATGATCAACATGTTGAAAAGGTCCTCAAACTATTGGAGGAGAAACAATTATATGCAAAAGCCGCCTAATTTTTCTTTGGAGTACAAGAGGTGGAATATTTGGGTCATACTGTATCTCATGAGGGTGTTAAGGTAGACCCTAACAAAATTAAAGCCATTAAGGAATAGAAAATACCCACAACCATAAAGCATCTTCGAGGATTTTTTGGGTTGACAGGGTATTATCACAAGTTTGTTAAGATTTATGGGAGAATAACATCACCTCTAACAAAATTACTGAAGAAAGATGCATTTTCTTGGACTTCAGAAGCAACTAAGGCCTTTGAACATCTTAAAGAAACAATGTGCGAAGCATCGGTCTTAGGAATGCTTGACTTCACAAAATTTTTTATTGTGGAATGTGATACCTAAGTACATGGAGCTATTGTTGTTTTAATGCAATCTTGGAAGACCCATTGCTTTTGAAAGTTGTCCATTCAAATGAAAGTATTTACAAAAACCTATTTATGAGAAGGAAATGTTGGAAATACTACATGCACTAAAGCGATGTAGACCTTAACTAATGGGAAGACACGTAAAGGTAAAAACATATCGTAATAGTATCGAATAATTTTTGGAAGAAATATTATCTTCAGAAGAACAAAAAAATTGGATCACAAAGATGTTGGGTTATGACATTGCAATAATCTACAAGAAAGGGAAGAAAAAAGTTGTTGCAGATGCACTCTCAAGAAAGGATGAGGATGTGGAAGCATTACTTTGTGCCATTTCTATTATCCAACTATATTGGATAACTGAAGCAAGGGATGAATGGAAGAATGATGAATATGTGTGGGCACTCATTCAAAAGTTGCACCCAGATCCCAATACATCTGATACATTTAGCTGGAAAAATAATTCATTATGGTACAAAAATCGCATATATCTTTGTAAGAATTCCCAAATCAAGTAAAATATTCTTTTGGAATTGCACCCCTCCTCCTTAGGAGGGAACTAAAGATTTTTAAAAACTTACCATGGGGTCAAAAAGGTTTTTTTTTGGGATGGCCTTAAATATGATAATCAAAAGTTTATGGTAGAATGTTTGGTTTTCCAACAAAATAAAGTTGAGACAATTAAGACCACGAGTTTGTTACAACATTTATCCATTCCAAGTCAACGTTGGGAGGAGGTCTCAATGGATTTTATCACATGTTTACCCAAGTTTGAAGGAAAGAGTGTCATCGTGGTGGTATTTGTTAGAATTACCAAGTATGCACACTTTTGTGCATTATCTCATCCTTTAAAGCCAGTTCAGTTGCTACTGCATTTATGGAAATAATGAAAAATCTACATGGAATCCCAAATATTATTGTAAGTGACAGAGATCCAATTTTCACTAGAAATTTTTGGACGGAATTATTTTCTTCTCTTGGTATTCAATTAGCTCATAACTCATCTTATCATCCTCAATATGAGGAAACAAACTGAGATAGTGAATGAAGGTTTGGAAGGATATATTCATTGCTTTGTATATGGTAAACAAACACAATGAGTCAAGTGGTTACCTATAGCTGAATGGTGGTATAAAACTTCTTTCCATACTGCAAAAAAATGACCCCATTTATGGGACTTTATGGATATCATCCTCCATCCATCACATCATCTTTAAGAGAAATTCTAAGGTTAAAGTAGTGGAAGTTTACATCGAGCATCAACAAAAACTTCTCCAACTCTTAAACGATAACCTCATTCACATAGAAATGAATGAAACAACAGGAAAATCAACATCACATTGAAAGAAGTTTTGATGTAGGTGACTGGGTATTTTTTTAGCTACAACCATACAAACAAATGTCTCTCAAGAAGGCTATTAAGGATAGTAAATTACCACCCAAGAACTATGGTCCTTACAAGGTGTTGAAAAAGATTGGTACTATGGTTTACAAATCGAATTTGCCTACATCTTCCCAAGTACACCTAGTTTTCCATGTTTCATGCTTAAAGAATGTTATTGGTGATAAGCTCCCAGTTCAAACAGTGTTTTCAAAACTTGAAGAAGGAAAAATCATATTTGAGCATGAAGTTGTCATGAAAACAAGAACCCAAAAACTACAAAATAGATTAATTTTAGAGTATCTCATTAAGTTGAATAACTTATTTGTTGAAGAATCCACATAGCATGATGCAAATTTTATAGAGAAGCATCCAAAAATACTCAAGCGTTGAGGACAAATTTTTTTTGAAGGAGAAGAGCATGTTAGGTTCCTATAATACTAGTGTAATCTACTTATTTTTATTGTTAGTGTAGCCTCCTATTATTATCATTGTGCCATATACGAGCCCACTATTGTTATTTTTGTGCCCTTACATTATTATTGTTATGTAGGATTTGATTATATTGTGATCCCTTAAACTCCTATTTATATCAAGGAGGTGTAATCATTTGTATTATCCGAGAATTGTTCATTTATGTAATGTACAGGAGGTTTCCCCCTTGAATAAGACACTTTTTAAGTCATTGTTCTATCTTTTCTTCTGTTCTTTGAGATGGTTGCATAAAAAAAAAATCGATAGATGAGGTCACATTGAAACTTCAAAAACGGAGAGAAGAAAATATTCAAGAAGGTCATCAAGAGTGTTAGGTCCCTATAATACTAGTTTAACCCCCATATTGGTATTGTTGTGCCCCATATAAGCCCACTATTTTTATTTTTTTTCCCTTACATTATTGTTTCTATGTAGGCCCTAATTATATTTTGACCCTTTAGAATTTATATATACCAAGGAGTTTTGTCATTTGAATCATCCAAGAATTGTTCATTTATGTGATGTAAAGGAAGGTTTCCCCTTCGAAGTGGCTTATTATCTAGCCATTGATATATCTTTTCTTATGTTTCTATCATATTTTGATTTGGATACATAACATTTGGTATCAGAGCTCTTGATCCTAGGGTTTTGCTGCTTCAAAATGATCATAATGGAATTTTCACAATAAATTTTTATGTGAAATTTCAAACAGTGAAATCTGTACCACGTTAAGTCAAAATATTGATGAACATATTGTTACAATTTTAGACCTTGGTTTGCAATATTTTCACAGATATGGTCAAAGAAAGTTAAAGTTTCTACATGCTCTATGATTCGGTCTCAAACAGGTGTTCGAGGGAAAATCGTCATAAAATTTGTCTTTGAGCATCAGACTTGAATGTTGTAAAAAGTGACTGAAAGTGCATGGAATGTAGTTTTTCATGTATGAATTTGAGGTTCATAGGTTAAACTAGTGAAACTTGACATACAATACAAGTTTTCTCTACTGAACTAATCCATAATAAGGCCAACGTGGGATATTTGGCATGACTTCATCTTGAAGAATACAATCTTGGTATAATTCGTGGGGTTAGAAAGAACACACAAAGGATTATGAAAGGACACAATTTCAGACCTTGGGAGGCTGAAATCACAAATATACAATAGTTTCAAATTCAACCTTATCAACAAACTCAAAATCAAGCTCTTAAAAGGTGTGTTTTTTTAAATTAGCATACTAATTTTGTTTGAAAAATCAGTTTGAAGTGATTCAAAGGGCATAGTGAAACATAAATAACTGATTCCAAAATTCATCCCAAACAAAAAATTCTACACTCATTAAGCCCTCAGAAAGCTCTACTTTGACACATGAAAAAGAAGAAATTCAACATGTTATATCAAAATTACGGGACCAAGTGCAAAACATTTTTCTCACAAAAAGAAACCAAAATGGATTAGGAGCAATGAATGTCAATATGGATGATTTAGAAGCAAAAATAAAAGGGGGCAAGGAAAATTTAAAAGTTGACATGGAAGGTTTGACAGTTTCTACAAGAAATTATTCCTAATGGTGATAAGGTATTACCTCAAACTCACGATGAGAAGAAATAGAATTTGAATCAAGATTTTAGAGACTCTAACTTTGGGTGGAAGACCAACCATATTCCAAATATCCATATGAGGAATATTGATGACAAGGATTCAGTAACATTGATACTACGGATGGAGTAGTTCTTTAATCTACACAATGTGCAACACACACAAAAGGTACACATTGCATCTTTATATTTAGAACCCAACTAGTTTATGTTGTATCGAAGGCTTTTTTCTTGTAAATCACTTGTCACTTGGAAATTTTTTACGAAGTAATTGATAGCACGTTATGAGGATACTAAGAGCAATACCTTCTTTAGCCAATTGATCAATCTCAAACAAAAGGGTTCAGTTGGGGAGAAAATTGAGGACTTCCAAAGATTGAATATCAAGGTAATTGATATTCCATAGGAGCATATAACTGATGTATTCATAGGGAATTTAAAAGATAACATCCAACATGAGGTTTTCCTTTGGTAGCCTAGTCATTGGACAATGCATTTAGGGTGGCAAGAAAAGTTGAAAGCAAAATTGTGGAAACAAGGAGGTCTACCACTCACAACTATAAAGATGGAAGTGTTGTCACTCCTAGCCTCTCACAACCTACAAGGTTGACACCACAAAAACTGGAGGAAAAAAGAGAAAAAGGAATTAGTTACAATTGTCATAGATAATACACTAAAGGTCATAAGTGTGCTAAGAAGAAATTATTTTACATAGATTTTGAAGAGGAGGAAGAAAAGGAACAAGAAACATCAAAATAAGAACATATACACTAGGAACCAATCCGTGAGGTTGAAAAAGAAGGAATGAACCCGAACATATCTTGTAATGCATTAGTGAGAATTACCACTCCTTGAACTCTCAATATAGAAGGATATATCAAGAAGAAAAAGGTAATAGTGCTAATTTATTTAGGTAGTACCCATAATGTTTGTAATTTTAAGACAACAAAGGATTTGAATTTCTTTCTATGTCCAACACTAGAGTGTCAAGTGATGGTTTCAAATGGAGGAACTATAAATTTCTCAAGAGAGTGCCATAATATCAATATAAACATGGGGGAATATGTATTGAATAATCTAATGTTTTCCATTTCAATGGGTGGTGCTGATGTTGTATTAGGAGTCCAATGGTTACAATATTTGGGGATGATAGCTTTTAATTTTCAAGAACTTTCTTGAAATTTTTTTGGGAAGGAAAGGAAATTGAATTAAGGTGTATCACAAGGAAACCTAGGAAGATAATCAGCTCCAATGGAACGGAGAATCTTTTGAAGAAGAAACAACTAGGGGTAATTGAAAAATTATGCTTACTAGATGTTCAAACATCTAAGACATCAATTTCTCAAGATTCCAAATATTCCTTGACAATCATTCCAATCTATTTGAGACTCCCAAAGGTCTCCCACCTTTTCATGATCATGATTATGATATTCACTTGATTCCAGGAAATGTTCCTCCAAACATAAAACCTTACAGATATCCTTATGCCCATAAGATTGAAATTGAACACATGGTTGCAGAGATGCTAGAGGTCAACCTAGCTAAAGTTATTTCTCTTCTCCAGTAGTATTGGTGCACAATAAGGATGGATCATGGAATAAATGTTTGGATTATAGAGAGATCAACAAGCTCAATATTAAAGATACATTTCTCATTCCTATCATTGATGAATTGTTGGATGAACTATATGGAGCAATTTACTTCACCAAGCTGGAACTTTGTTTTATCCAAAACCCTCCAAATGTTTTTTTGTTATGCAGGAAGTTCAGGAAGTGGAATAATTAGGTCATATATTATCTCATGAGAGTGTTAAGTTAGACCCTAAGAAATTTTAATCCTTAAAAGAATGGAAAATCCATGCAATCCTAAGACATCTTCAAGTATTTCTCAAGTTGACAGGCTATTATCACAAGTTTGTTAAGAATTATGGGAAAATAACAACACCTCTAACTACATTACTGAATAAAGGTGCATTTTTTTGAACTCTAGAAGGAACTAAGGCATTTGAACATCTTAAAGAGGTAATGTGTCGAGCTCTAGTCTTAGCTACACTAGAATTTCAAATTTTTTTTATTGTGGAATGTGATGCCCCAGGAAATGGAATTGGTGTTGTTTTAATGCAAAAAGGAACACTTGTTGATTTTTCAGTAGCTTGGGAGGTACTCCAAGCCTTAGGGTTTGGGGTTTGGAGGGTGAAGCGCCACAAAGTCATTTGTGGGCTTGGAAGCCAAGGTTGGGGTTTTTAACCCATCGATGTTTGGGCCAAAACCGTGGATCATTTTGGACATGCGATAGAAGTAGATAGAGGATGACGAGGTGAAACCAACGCTTTGAGAATCATCGAAATCGGAGATGTACTTGATGAGTTATTAATTTTTCAAGATCGTGACTTGTCTCTTAAAAAATCATGGAGTTTTCTTGTTTGGTATAAATAAAAGGTTATGTGAAGTAATTTTATTATCCACAATGACAAACATTTCATAGAGATATCATGTAGCATTGGATGTGCGCTAGCCTTGAGATTTTGTAGAGAGGCTAAGACACATGCATTATCCAAGACCCAGAAATTGTTTGGAGAAATTCCACCGAGAGAGGATTTAATTAAAATAATTAATTATTTTTAATGGATTCCTAAGTCTAAATTTAGGAAATGAGAATAATTAATGGGTATTAATTAAATCGGGTGTGAATCGTCTAGATAAAGACATTGATCAAGTCCTAGGTAATTTTACCCGTTGATTAATATCTAATCTCAGTCATTGATATGTTAACGAGAGATTATAAGGAGCTCGATGGGAACTTGGAGAACACACTGAGATAGTGAGAGAAAGATACTAGAGAACAAATTATCAAGAGAGAAGCACAACAATTGTCAGAGACTGATCGAGTGATTTTATTGTAGTGAGGGGCAAGGATAATTGGCTGAAGGAAGCTTTTCCTGATCCTGTGGGTGCATTGCAGAGAAGGCATCGAGAGGTCCAGAGAAGCAGCACAATTCCACGCAGAGGAAACATAGTGCTTCAGAGGGAATCCACAGATATGCTAGGGAACAATCGAGATCTAGTGCCAGGAGCTGGGGTGTGATATCGAAGGGCCAAAGATCTGAGTTTTTAGTCAGCAAACGATTAGCTGAAGGGGTGACACAGTTCCTAGAGGTTGTGACGTAGTGAAAGCGTAGAGGAAACATGGTGATAACCATCCAGAGCTTGGATTAGTGTCATATTTCCAGTGATAGTGGGAGATATTTTCTCACTACCTCTTTCCCAGTTTATTCTCTGTATCGGATTGCTAGTTTGGGCATCCAATGATTTATACTCAGAAAACTATTGCATAATAATAAAACCCTCAGCTACTGCACCAATTTTCCCACATTGGGTTTTTCTGGGGACATTTTTCCAAAAACAACAGTGTACTTGTGTTTTTTTATCTTTCTTGTGTAGTATTTTATATTTGTGAAAGTTGTAGTGTGTTAGTTTTGTTATTTACTATAGAAAACAATAAATAATTTTGTTTAGTAATTTAACAAAATAGAAGAAACTTAACCAGTTGTTGTAGTAGGGATTTTGATTTTGGAATTTTTACATGGAATCAAAGTGTAGGTGAAGTAGGAAGAGATCAATTTCAAATGGAAAAGGGATTTCAAAAGCACTGTGTAGGCAACATTTCAAAACCCCATAGGATCTACACAATCCATAGACATGAGGGAAAAATTTCTTGGAAAATTATTTCTCTAAGTGAGTCGATAGAGAATAATATTTTCCAGATTGAGCTTTGTCAGTGGTAGAGGGAGAAATAAAATAGTTTCCATGCAGAGCAGATCTTCAACTGGGATGCAAATTTATAGAGCAGGAAAGCTTCATAAGGGAAGAAGAGCACACACTAAGGGAATTCCTTCCTCACAGAAGTCTTGACCAAGGAATTTGATTTATCATTGCAGAGCAGTAGTAGCCGGGAGAATATATACTTACTCCAGTAGGAAATGTGCAGAGAAAGTCAGCAACTGCGCAGAGGATAGAGGAGTCAATTCGACATTTTTTTGGTGTAATGGCATCAAATGGGTTAAGAGATCAAGATCGGTTAGACGAAGCATCTAACTACGTGATCTGGAAGGAAAGGTCTCCTTCCTTCTTGATGATAACGATCTCAAAACCTAAATCTATAGTGTGGTATCTCTCCCATTAGATCCAGATATGTTGAAGACGTACAAGAAGGAGATGGTCAAGGCAAAGAAAATTATCCATGATGGAGTTTGGGACCATGTCATATCTCACATAGCAGGCCTTGGAAGTACCAAAGATATGTGGGACTACATTGCCACATTGTACGAGGGATCTTCCGAGTAGCGGAGATGTATCTGGAAGAGAAGCCGAGGAGCATGCATATGCAAAAGGGAGAACACATAGATCATTTCCTCACCAGACTTCAAGATTTCTGAGATCAACTGGAAGTTGTAGGGATGGCACCTTAGCTTACAGAGATGGTGCAGATAGCTCTAAATGTCATCTCAGAAGAATGGAAAGTGTTCGTCCAAAGTATTTTGGGGAGGGAAACATTGCCAAACTGGGATCGCATGTGGGCATATCTACAGTAAGAGGATCTAAGGCAGGACTTGGTGAATAGAAACTTGGAAGGAAACAACATTAGTGGGATGAAGGAAAAGGTGAAGGAAGAGGAATGCAGCCCTTGCATCAAAGGGACAACAGGAGCAATGCAGAAGAAAGAAGGATTTTTTGAAGATCAAGTGCTTTGGGTGTGGTGAAATTGGTCACTACGCTACCCAATGTCTGCTCATAAAGAAGGATAAAGAGGAGAGGCAGGATCAGCAGGCTGCATCCACAGAGATCAACAACTTGTCCTTAATACTAGAGGAAGAGTTTTTCATGATCGCCAAGATGCCTCCTGGGGTGAGGTTGGGTGATTTGGTTTAGCTACAAGAAGGGTAGGATTCTTCAGGAGTCCACCTCATGGATCAATACCTTGCTACGAGAGCCCATAATAAACAGTAGTAGGATGGACCAATGACAGTTGGTGAAGTCAAGTGCTAGAGTGATATATGCAGTGGTTAGTAGCATTAGAGAGAGAGTAGCATAGAGAAGAGTTGGCAGCAGTGCAGTTGACACAATGCAGATTCAACGACAGCGCAAAGGCTTCAACGTAGAGACTAGGAACAATCAGGACTTGGGTGACAGATGCATCATACTAAACACAATTGGTTCAGTATGATGGACATATCTTAGTTGCAGCAACAATGGATGAGAGACAGTTGCAGATGTTAGTGGCAGAAGAAATAGAGTTGCAGTGAAAATACTGTATTTGGCAGCAGCAACAGAGTTGCAGTGCAGATACAATAGTTGGCAGTAGCAACAGAGTTGCAGTGCTGATGCAATAGTTGGCAGCAATATGAAAGGTTAGCAACAGCACAAATGCAACACAAAATCAGAATTTCACTGTAGTTGGTGGGAATTAAGTACAAACATCAACATCGTAGCAGGAAGTAATACAAAATTTGAAGTGATTCCTCAGTGGGTTGCATCACTTGAGCATATTTCTCGCTAAGAAGGAGTGTTTATTTTTGTATCATCAGATGTGCTCTAGACTCAAGATTTTGTAGAGAGTCTAAGACACATGCATTCTCCAAGACCCAGAAATCATTTGGGGAAATTCCACCCAGAGAGGACTTAATTAAATGATTAATTATTTTTAATGGATTCTTAAGTCTAAACTTAGGAAATGAGAATAATTAAAGGGTATTAATTAGATTGGTTGTGAATATTATAGATAAATGTGTGGATCCAGTCCTAGATAATCCGAGCCATTGATTAAGATCTAATCTCGGTCGTTGATATGTCAATGAAATATTATAAGAAGGAGATCAATGGGAACTTGGAGAACACACTATGTTGATATTCAACTATATAATTTCAGCACCCATGCCTAGTTGCATTAAGCACCCAGACTAGGGTGGGGCCCACAGTGCTATTTTTGGGTGCATGTCTATTTTGGTTATCCATGAATTAAGATGGAAATTAAATTGTAATCTATTCTCAATGTTGACTTGAATCAGTTAACTGAAAGTGATAAATTCAATTAGCTAGTGGATTTCGAGTTAGAGGTAGTTGGTGAGGCACACAGAGTAATTCTAGTTGTAACAGAGTTCGAAGTGCAGTGGTGCATTAGTTAATGAAAGTTGTAAAAAGTTTAACTCAGTTAAGTGAGTTAAACTTAGTTGTGCTAGTTGTAACTGAAGATAAACTAGTGAGAGATCTAGTGAATTAAATATTAATTAATTTACAATTAGTGATCTCACATGCAACTAAGGATTTACTATTATTAGCTGCATGCATGTCAGATCCAGTGGAGACCTAGTTGAGTTCTAGGTGAAAGGGAAGTTGACTATCAGTTGTAGGATTATCGGGTTGCACAGATGCAACCAAAAACCCATTGGAGTGCCCATGATACTTGCACAGTCAAGGAAGGCAATAATTCCTATCTTTTAGGGATCTATTCCATCAGGGATTGCGCAAGCAAGGTAAGTTGTCTGGAGGCTGAGAATTGGATATGTGTTGGTCAGTTTTGCGTATGACAGAGTGAGACAATTAGGTAAGTACTAGAGGGCTCTTGTGAGAAGAGTTTTGTATGTAATTGTTTCATGATCAATGATTAATATACAATAGAAGATAGTGGGGTTTTTAGCTATAAGCTTTCCCCAGGAAATTATTTGTGTTGTGTGTGATTGATCTTTCTCCATGTTCATGTGATTAGCGATTGTGTTTTTAATTCCACAAAACATTTGTAGAAGAGATTCAGTATTTAACTTTAGTACATTGTTAGATCGGGTGAATCCAAGATATACATGCATGTTGTATAATTTCTACATGGTATCAGAGCACAGGATATTGTAGAAGTGAAGCAGGAGCTGATTTTGTGACTGGATAGAATTCGAATTTGCAGAAAGACTTTCTTGGTGCTATAACTGATTCAAGATCGAAATGGATTTCAATGGCTTGAGGTTAGAGTATGCACTTGAGGGTAGCTCGAACTATATTTCTTGGAAGGACAGGATAGAGGCAGTACTCGAAGATAATGACTTGAAGGGAATCATTGACAATGATGTTCCTAAACCCGATGTGGCATATGTTGCAAATATTGATGCGTGGAAAAAGAAAGTGGCAAAGGTGAGGAGGGTCCTGTTGGAGGGATTATGAGACCACATTGTCTCAAGGCTCCATGGAAAATCCACACCATATGCAATGTGGAAGGGTTTGACAGATCTATTCCAAAGCAACAATTACCATAGGAAATTGGCGCTCAAAGATAAACTCAAGAATATCAAGATGGAAAAGGGCAACACCATTCCAAAATATCTAACAAATTTTGTCCAATGTTAGGATGAACTGGGGAGCATTGGGATAACAATTGCTGATGATGATTTGGTGAGCTTGGCTCTCCTAGGACTTCCCAAGATTTGGCACAATTATCAAGACTTTGTCAACGGAAGGGAAAAATTGCTAGATTGGGAATGACTGTGGTCAAATTTGGTGCAAGAGGAGTTCAGATGGAACACTAGAGATGGATATTCATATAAGAATGAGGATGAAGAGGATTGTGCTTTGGCTGTTAAGGCGAGGAAGGGGAAGGGGAAGAAATTCCATTCTAAATTCGAGTCCAAGAATGGAAAGAAGCAGGCCATGTCCAAGGTGAAGTGTTTTCACTGTCACGAGCATGGGAATTTTGCTATGAACTGTCCACAAAAGAAGAATAAGAAGAAGGATGGAGGATCTGCAGCTAGTGATCTAGGCAGATTAAACAAGTAAAGGTACAAATGGCTTGGGTACAAGGGCTGAAAAATCAAAGTTTTAGAAAATCTCTCGAACCAAGTTCAAGTTGTAGATCTTGTAATTTTGAATCCAACGGTGCAGACGACACTCAATTCCGAGTCCGTATGAAGGAGTTAGGAGCAGTCAAAGTTCGGAGGTTGACTTGGTGATGTGGCAGACTAAGGAGGCAAAAATTTTGCTGAAACTCAGCCACCGGATTTTGGCCAACCTAGCCGGATTCTGGGAAAATTTGTGGGACTGTTAATTGCACTCCTTCAGTAAAAAATCCGAAGGTTCGAAAAACAACTCTTTGTTTACATATTAAAAAAAAAAAAATAAATAAAATAAAAATAATAATATATATATATATATATATATATATATATATATATATATATATATATATATATATATATATATATATATATATATATATATATATATATATATATATATGGGTCACTATACAAATCGACATAATATAAAAAAAAAAAGGTATTGTTGGGGGGCGGGTGAGTCGGCCAGCCACCCCCACGGTCCCCACTTTACAACTGTCGGAGGCAAAAACGGGGTGGTGTTGCATTGTTCCCCCACCAATCCACCACCGCACAACAACGCAACGACGCCTGATGCAATACGGGCGGGCCACCCAATATGGGTCCGGCCCCCCCCATCAACATCAACTCGGGTTTAAAAGATAATATGGTTAAAAATTCAAACAACTTTCGGCCTTTTAATGGAGGGGTCAGGATTTGACCACCCGACCTCCTCCCAAACCTTTGGATCTCCAACCAATTCGTCCAACGGTCGCTTTGAAGAATCAACCCACACTAAAGTATATAAACCTTCACTCATTTGTGTGCCCAAGGACCGATAGGAGCAGGCACGAAAAATGAGGCAGTGGAACCTTGAGCAGTGTGCAGGAGGGGGCATAACCATGATCTGAGCCATTTTTTCAGAGGGGCCAGATTTTCACTTTGTCTGATTGGGGCAAGTTTTATATGGATTTAGCACTACTCGATGCTAAAAATCCAATGGTGCTGCCGATTTCATCATCAGAGGTCTGCAATTTTCGGCCAATTTCAGATTGGGTAGGTATAAGGGTGTAATTCCTCATTTTTTACTTGTACTTTCATTTTTTACATTTAATGAAAGCAGGGCCTCCCCACTATTAGAGCAGGGCTCGGAGACGTAGTCCCTCCTGGATGAACTTCGATATCAACTCTTGTGTCTTCGTGCATGATGTTAATTGCTTCTCTCTTTTTCCGCTTATGCCTTTAAAGTTTCTTGTTTAAAGCTACAATTTTCACATGTTAATTCTTTTATGCATCTCAAACAAAATATCTTGGATCAAGTGGTATCAGAGTGGGTGTTTGTAGATGTGAATTACATGTTTGTATGCTAACAAGAAGCAGGCTAAGAAGAGGTGAAGGGACACTACAAGCTTTTGATCCCGAAGCAGGACGTGCACGTCAGAGAAGGAACATGGAAGACGAAGATCGGAATGAGGAGGAGCTCAATTTCCACAAAAAATTCTATACCATGGTAGATCGAGTAGAGAGACTATTCTCTAGACTTGAAAGGTTAGAGAAAACAAGAGATCATGCTTTAGAAGGGCAAGGTTCAGCGCATGGAGATGGGGAGGAAATCCACCCCCTTCAGGAAATGAAAGTCCTTCCTCCTCTTCTAACCATCATAATAAAAATTCTAGATATGCATCTAACAAGCCTTTCTTTAAGTTAGATGTTAAGTTTGATCTACCAATATATAATGGTGAAAGTAATGCTGAGAAGCTTAACAATTGGATTAGGCAGCTTGAACTCTATTGCAGGATCCAATAGATTATGGAGGACGAGGCGAAAATCCAATTGGCTTTTCTTCGATTGAGTGGCACAGCTCTCATATGGTGGGAGAGCAAACTTCGAAGCAGCAATAACTTGGGTAACCTTCTTTCTTCCTGGTCAAATTTTATTGCTGCAATTAAAAATCAGTTCTATCCCTTAGGTTACAAGCAGAAAGCCTTAATGGAGTGGCAGTACCTAAGGCAAGGTAAAGGACAAAATGTGCAAAGCTTTACCGAGGAATTTCGAAAACAAGCATTAAGTTTGGGCATCTCATTAGATTCTCTTGAAGTTGTAACTAAGTACATTGGTTCATTACATAGTTACATTAGACATTCATTGTTAATGTTTGAACCTACTACCATTGACTCGACCAGTGTAAAGGCCATTCATCTTGAGAACATGGGCAGAAATGATAAGGACGATCATTCAAAGAAACCACCTTTCAAACCTTCAAATGGAAAATTCAAAGGGAAAGGAAAGGGAAAGGAAAAGAAGATGGCATCAACAAAGAAGGATGAAGGATAAAAGCCTTATTGCACTCACTGCAAAAGGGAAGGCCATGACGACGATCATTGTTGGAAACTATATCTAGAAAAGAAGCCGAAGAGTTATGGAGGAAAGGGTAAGCAGAAGACGGTAGCAACCACGCAGCAGGACCTTGGATCTGACTCAGGCTATGAGGCATTGATCACAGCAGCAGGCACAAAAGGTACTCATTCTCTTCATGATTCTGAATCGCATGAAAGCACTAGTTCATCAGATGAGCCTCTTTCTAATGAATGTAAGAGAATTGAGTTGTTTCATATTAGAGTTGTGATAAACCATGCAAAAGTAGAAACTCTATTTGATTCAGGCTCTCAAGCAAACCTAATTTCAGAATCCTTGGTTAAGAAGTTAGGCTTAGAAGTTAAGCCTCATCCAAAACCTTATCCTCTTGGATGGATACATGATAAAGTAAAACTAAATGTAACCAAGCAGTGTAAGGTAAAATTTGTTATTGCTTCTAAGCTGGTAGATGAAGTAGAATTGGCTGTAATACCATTGGATATCTGTGGCATTGTGTTGGGGAGTCCTTATCTTTATGATAGGAAAGCAATTTTCTTTCACCATGAAAATAAATACCAAATCACTAAAGATGGGGTAGAATACATTGTAAGAGCTCATCAAACCAAAGTCAGTGCCAGCCTTGTAAGTGCAGGACAGATGAAGAGACTGGTGAATTCCAGCAAGGGGTGTTTGCTCATGGTTGTGAGAGCAAGGGATGAAGAAATATCCGATGCTTTCCGGGGATGTGATCCGGCTCATAAACAGGAATTATGTGATGTTATTTCTAACTATGATGAGTTGTTTCAAGAACCCAAAGGTTTGCCTCCAAAACGAGAGATCCAACATGAGATCCATTTGCAACATGATGCTCCATTACCAAACATTGGTATGTATAGGATGTCATCCATCGAAATGGAGGAAATCAAAAAGCAGGTACAACAACTGTTGAACCAAGGGGTCATTCGTCCAAGTACTTCTCCTTGCGGCTCACCGATCGTGTTAGTACCCAAGAAAGATGGCACATGGAGGATGTGCGTGGATTATCGGGCACTAAACAAAATCACGGTGAAAAATCGATACCCTCTCCCTCGCATTGATGATTTATTAGATCAATTAAAAAATGCTGTCTATTTCACCAAATTGGATTTGCGTAGTGGTTATCACCAGGTCAGAATTGCAGAGCAGAACGTGTGGAAAACCGCCTTCAAGACCAAACAGGGGTTGTTCGAGTGGATGGTGATTCCATTCGGACTTTGCAATGCTCCAGCCACATTCATGAGGGTCATGAATGATCTTTTTAGGCCTTTCATTGATGAGTTTTTCCTTGTGTATTTAGATGATATTCTTGTCTTTAGTAGGACTTGGGAGGAACATGTATGCCATGTAATCAAAGTGTTTGATGTTTTAAAGAGGGAAGAATTGTATGTAAAGTTGTGAAAGTGTGAATTCGGGAAAACCTCTTTGGTTTACCTTGGTCATATTTTCGGTAATGGTCAATTAAAGATAGACCCCTCAAAAGTCGAGGTGATTGTAAATTGGCCTAAGCCTACCAATGTAACAGAGGTCCGTAGTTTTTTAGGTGTAGTATAGTACTGGAGGAGCTTCATTGCCAAATTCTCCGTTATTGCATCACCCTTACACACTCTGACAAGTATCAAACAAGTCTTTCAGTGGGGAGGAAAATAGCAGAAGGCCTTCAAAGCACTGAAAGAGAAAATCAGCACTGCACCAGTCCTGGCTTTACCTGATCTCCAACAGCCTTTTGAGATCAAAACTGATGCCAGTGAGTACGCCATGGGAGCTGTACTTTTGCAGCAGAAGAAGCTGATTTGTTACCATTCGGAGAAGTTCTCCCAGGTTGTAATCAATTACCCCACTTACGACAAGGAATTGTATGCCTTGGTCCAAAGTGTGAAAAAGTGGAAACACTACCTGATTGGGAAGGAAACCATCATCCATACAGATCATCAGCCCTTGCAATACCTTCAGTCACAGACCAAGCTACAAAAATCTCGTCATTTCAGGTGGATGGGGTTTGTACAACAATTTCATCTGGTAATAAAGTATAAGAAGGGCACTAGTAACAAAGTAGCAGATATGCTCTCTCGTCCTCCTATCGCTGCTTCTATTATTTTTCATAATACGTCATTGTCTTTTGAAATTTATGTTAAACAATATGCTAACGATGATGACTTTAAATAATTTTATGCAAAACTAACTCATGGTTCACAGGTGGAAAACTATCATTTGCAGGGGAAGTTGTTGTATCACCTTGGAAAATTGTGCATACCCACAGCAGAAAGGGTCCATGTAATTCGAGAGGCGCATACCTCTCTTGTGTTTGGTCACTTTGGTGTCGAAAAAACTTTATTTCATTTGCAAAGGTTTTCTTTTTGGCCCCATATGAAAAACATTGTAACACGTTTTGTAAAGGGATGTGTGATGTGTTCTGTTTCAAAGCCCTATAATAGAAAACTCGGGCTCTACACATCACTCCCTATTCTAGGTTGTCCATGGGAAAGTGTGTTGATGGATTTTGTAGGAGGTTTGCCTATGTCTAGAAAGGGTCACGACTATTTGTATGTTGTCGTCGACCACTTTAGCAAAATGTGCATTTTGATGCCTTGTAAAAAGCAGGTCACTGTTGAGCAGACTGCTTGTCTTTTCTTTCAGTATGTTTGGGTCCACTTTGGGTTGCCCACGTCGATTGTGTCAGATCGAGACTCTCGTTTCCTTGGAGAGTTTTGGACCAGCTTGTGGCGCATGATGGACACCAAGTTGAAGAGAAGCACGAAATTCCATCCACAAATCGACGAACAGACAGAGGTCGTCAATCGTACCGTAGTACACTTGTTGCGGGGCTATTGCAGCAAACATCCCAAGTTATGGGATGAGCACCTTCCATATGTGCAGCATGCTTACAACCGAGTAGTGCATTCCTCTACGCAGCGTTCACCTTTTGAGACATGCTATGGTTACTTACCAAAGGACCCTTTCAACATGATCTATGGAAGGGATGAAGATGCCAGTGGGCGTGATGACAGGGATAAAGTTGATGACAGGGATAAAGCACAACGGTTCATTCAACAGATACAAACGATTCACCAAGTAGTGCAAGAGAAATTGGAAAAGAGTCAAGCCCGATATAAGGCCCGACATGATAAGCACCGAGTCGACCATCAATTTCAAGTTGGCGACAAAGTGTGGTTCCACATCAGCAAGGATCGAATGAAGGGAGAAGGCAAGAAATTGTGACCAATCTGGTATGGTCCCTTTACCATATTGGAGAAGATTGGGAATAATGATTTCCGACTCAACTTGCCGGTATACATGGAGATGTACTTAGTTGTGAATGTTTAAAATCTAAAACTTTATGAACTCCCATTGATTATGGAAACTGAGGAGGTAGGATCTGTTCCTACAGTGGATGAATTTGCACCAGAATATCTTGATGAACTGCTAGAGGACATCATTCTCGATCAAAGGACCAGGATTTCGCAACGAGGAGATGTGGAGTATCTCTGTGTTGGTTTCAAAGGGATGCACCCAAGTAAAGCTAAATGGCTTGAAAAGGAGAAGGTGAGGGAGCAATTCCCTCACTTGCCTATTGATTGATGAGGTTTTTGGAGTCCAAAAGCTCTTTAGTGGGGAGGAATGATCCAGGTGGATTAAACAGGTACAGGTACAAATGGCTTGAGTACAAGGGCTCAAAAATCAAAGTGTTCAAAAATCTCTCGAACCAAGTTCAAGTTGTAGATCTCATCATTCTGAATCCAACGGTGCAGACGACACTCAATTCCGAGTCCATATGAAGGAGTTAGGAGCAGTCAACGTTTGGAGGTTGACTTGGTGATGTGGTAGACTAAGGAGGCAACAATTTTGCTGAAACCCGGCCATTGGATTTTGGCCAACCTAGCCGGATTCCGGGCGAATTTGTGGGACTGTTAATTGCACTCCTTCGGTCAAAAATCCAAAGGTTCAAAAAACAACTCTTTGTTTACATAACAAATAAAAACAATATATATATATATATATATATATATATATATATATATATATATGGGTGGCAGGCCACCAACCCCGCCACCCCATGCAAATCGACATAATATAAAAAAAGAGAATTTTTTTGGGGGGCGGGTGGTCAGCCCTGCCACCCCCGCGGTCCCCACACTTTACAACTGTCAGGCATTAAAACAGGGCCAGGGTTGTTAACCCCACCACCCGCCGCTGAATACTTGGCACGGTGCAATACGGGCGGGCCGCCCAATATGGGTCCCCCCCCCCCCCCATCAACATCAACTCAGGTTTAAAAGATAATATGGTTAAAAATTCAAACAACTTTCGGCCTTTTAATGGAGGGGTCGAGATTTGACCACCCGACCTCCTCCCAAACCTTTGGATATCCAACCAATTCGTCCAATGGTCGCTTTGAAGAATCCGCCCACACTAAAGTATATAAACCTTCACTCATTTGTGCACCCAAGGACGGACATGAGCGGGCACAAAAAACGAGGCAGTGGAACCTTGAGCAGTGTGCAGGAGGGGGCGGAACCATGATCTAAGCCATTTTTTCAAAGGGGCCAGATTTTCACTTTCTCCGATTGGAGCAAGTTTTATATGGATTCAACACTATTCGATGCCAAAAATCCAACGGTGCTGCCCATTTCGTCATCAGAGGTCTGCAATTTTCAACCAGTTTCAGATTGGGTAGGTATAAGGGTGTAATTCCTCATTTTGTACTTGTACTTTCATTTTTTCCATTTAATGAAAGCAGGGCCTCCCCACTATTAGAGCAAGGCCCGGAGACGTAGTCCCTCCTGGATGAACTCCGATATCCACTCTTGTGTCTTCGTGCATGATGTTAATTGCTTCTTTCTTTTTCTGCTTATGCCTTTAAAGTTTCTTGTTTAAAGCTACAATTTTCAATGTTAATTCTTTTATGCATCTCAAACAAAAGATCTTGGATCAGCTAGTGAGTCCCTTGCCTCGAAATTTGAGCTTGAATTCTCATTGATCACATGCATGGTGTCCATTGCATTGGGATATGTTTGGTATTTGGATAGAGGCATTTCCTTTCACATGACGGGAGATAAGGATATATTTATTTTGTTCATCCCATAATCAAATGCCACTAACATGTGATAAGAATGACACCTAGGAGTTGACATTATCAACATCATCACATTATTATGTCTTTCGTATCGAATCAAATCTTTTATCTCCTCCTATTTCATTTTCTTACTCTATTTTGAGTGTTAAAATTTTTATTAGGTTTTTACAATTTTCATTGGCAAGTATGTATAATTTTGACAAGATTATTTTAATTTTTTTTTTAAATTTATAAGGTAACATTTATTATATTATTTATGGAAATTGAATTCAGGTAAAAAAGATAACAAATATTCCTTAAACCATTTTAGATAAATCTAATTGACTTTTAAATATAAAATTATTTCATTTTTTAATGTGTTATTCTTATTACTTTAAAAATTATTATTAAATAATATAAATAATGATAAAAAAATTATTATGTTGTTTATTTATGAGTTTTATTTGTTGTTAAACCTTAGAAATTTATTCGTGATGTTCATATGTTTGCCTACCTTATTCAAAGCACAAATTGTTTGTAATTGGCAATAAGTTTGAATATGTGAAAGAAAACATTCTTGAATGGATTATTAGACTATCATGTGAAGTTTTTGGGCTAAAACCTTGAGGAATAGAGATAATTGGAATGTTGGGTATGTGCTATATTCTTTGCATGACTATTCCAATGTGTTTTACATTATGTCGGGCAATACGGGGAGTCATAAAGGCTCGTAAGCCCCCTTGCACAAGGGTTCAGGGGTAGTGCCCCCATTCTTTTTTGTTTGGGGGGTTTGTGTCCACTTTTGATTTTTTTTGGTACACCGTTTTTGCTAAAAGTGATTTTGTGGTGCATGATGGTTTTGTAGTTTTGGTTAATGAATTATGGTTGTATTTTAATCCATGGTAATGAATTGGAAGTTCATGGATGACACAAGATATATATTGTATTCTAATATTGTATATAAAATATAGTAAAAAATCTTGTTGGTTTTCCCGGTTTTGGGTTCGAGGATAAAATATTTATGTTACTGTGTGTGTTTATTATTGCATCTTTTTTGTTTTATTGAAGAATTTGTTTGTAGCAATTAATTGTACAGGGTTAAAACCTACTTTTGGTAATTAAAATAATTTTTGCATCAAGGGGGCACCTTTGTGCCTAAGGGGTTTGGTTTGGGTCTATGGTAAACACTAGTATAGTGGACAATTTGCAAAAGTGATTCTTGTGGTAAAAGGAAATGACAAGTTGTTTAAAGATAAAGATTGGGAAATTCAATGGGCAAAGTTTTGAGTTGTGAAAGCTCAAAATGGAAGATCTATTGGTGAATAGAGATCAATGGATCACTATGGATCCAAGTTTTGCACCAATATGGATGTCAACAAAATTCTGGATCAAGTGGATCGAAAGGCAAAGCCTCATAATATGATTGTGTCTTTTAGATTCATCATTACTGAATGTTTAAGGGGAAACTACATTAAAGGCTTTGTAGGACAAGTTAGGGGCTTTGTATTAGTCTACGTCCCTGGTGAACAAATTGTTCTTATGAAAGAAGTTGCATAACCCGAGAATGAAGGATCTTAGTGTTACAAATTTCATCATGGGCATAGAAATTAGAAGAGATTGGGAAAACATGAAACTCTCATTTTCTTCCATGGCTCTAAAGAAAGTTCCAAAATCTACTACATCAATTAAACCTTTTGAAGGCTCATCCATGATTTATGAAGAAAAAAAATACTTCAATTACCACTGACCAGTTATCCACATTGGAATGTCATTTCAAGCAAATAAGTGATATTATGAGGGTTGAATTATCACAAGTGAAAGGATCAATTGAGAATATGGAACAAAAGATAAAGGAAAATAAGGAAAATATTAAAAATGAAATGATGAGTGAAATGAAAATGAAGATGAACAAAAATAAAGAAGAAATGAAGAATAAAAAAACTCCATGAATAAAAACATGGAAGAAATAAAAAATATTATATTACAAAATCTCGAAAAAAATCATGCAAATAAGGAGAACAATTGTGTTGGAACTATTGTCCAATAAATTCTTCCTAAAGTAAAGTCCAATCTCACAAATGGGAAAACTTAACGATACAAACAAACAAAGCCACCCATTGTCACCTGGACAGTTTTGCACCTCACTTCTAAGCTTAAGATGTACAACTTTTCTAATCTAAAGAGAGTTCCCTTACATTTAATTCTAATTTTATCATTAATTCAATAAGTATTAGTGAGCAATAAATAATAAATACTCAATTCTTGATCATAAAATTACAAAATCCCATACCAAATACAATCATGAATAGAATCTAAGTGAATAAATCTCTCATCAAACTACATTATGAAATTAAAATATGGTGCATATATTATATTCAATGATAAGAGAAATCACAAAATAAATTCGAAAGTAATACGATGAAACTAAATCATACCAAATAATTAATGTTTTATTTGCACCATTATTCCAATAGATATAGATATAAATAAATTAGTAGATTTACTCAAAAGATCCTTCGACCATTTCACAAAATGTGATTAAAGAGATCCTTCGACTATTTAAATGTGATTAAAATGGTTTTGTCAAAGTTCGACTATTTTAGAAAATGTGATTAAAATGGTTTTGTCAAAATTTGTGTGATGCGCCTTAATCTCTCATGAAAATAATCACCATCACAGGAACCCAAACAAAATCATCATCTCATGAATCTGGATAACCATGTCACAATACCTTTAGTAAAATTTTGCACCAAGATGATTTTATCCAAATTTTTCCTCGCTACAAATGAATTCCAACTATGTAATAAATAAATATTGCTTATTTGAGAATGTTGTTATTTCATTGACCAATGAACAAATAGTGATTGCGAAGCATAATCTGAGATCACTAGATTTTAAGAAATGTTCCAATCACAGAACAAATTTCCAAGTATGCCATGTCAAATGTTTTTGCCATTATCAGATGAAATAATGTTGTCTTAGAAAACCATTGTCCGCAGATAAATGTCAGCGAATTCCAAGTAACCTGCATTACCAAATTTAGCATGTGAATTTAAATATCAATGACAATTTTTATGGATTACCATTTAAATGTACCAAAAGCACTGTGTAAGAGGAAACAAAAGTGCAATTACCAGTTTGATTATGTTGGAGAGAAAACGAACGCAAAAATAAGCGTTGTTTGTGACTTATCAAAGAATTTTAAATTCACTGATGGAGTTCACCAGAAGGGGCCACGGAGGGCCTGGCGATGGGTGAAATCGCCCAACGTGGTGCCGACTGGGATGCACAAAAGGTGGCTTGAAATTGTGAAACCTGGCCCAAACAAGAAGTAGGCCAACACTTAAAGAATCTGGCCAGGGAAATTTCTGAATCGTGGAAACAATGGATGGCCTTGGCCAATGTGACCAAGTGAGGCAATATATTAATGGAAAAGAAAAATCGGTATTGTTTCTTATAAGTATTATAAGTGATATAAGTAATTTCTAGGAAATTATATTTCATGCTTTATAGTGTTAGTCAAGGATTAAAAAATGTTAATGTCTAAGTAGAATATGAGTCATTTGAGTGACTTTATTTCTAAAACATATCATGAATATTGGATATTATAATAAAAAATTCTTACTAGTGAATACTAAAAAAACACACGTTTACCTAAAGATACATTAAACTAAGTTGATCTTAACTAACTCATAAGTGTCTAAATATCCTAACAATTCCAATTTTTCTTCAATTCGTTGGTCACTTGATGATCCATTAATTAACTTCCCTGCCAATTTCATTGTGTAACTCTCCTTCTCCAAGGACCTTCGAGCCACAATGGGGTTGTGTGGAAAAAGTACCTTGCTAGCGATGATTGAATGATGAAGTTATCAAGCCCGAGAAGAATCCCCACTTCTAAAAAAACTTCAGTAAATCAAACTCTCAACAAATACCATGAAAAATTATTTTAGCATTACAATATCCATCCAACATTGGAGTGCATAAAAGTGTTTTCATCAAATCCCAAGCCCTCTTTTTATAGTTTTTGTAGCACATGCCAATTGTATTAGATATCTAATCCTTAGGGGCTGAGGTACTTTGTAAATATTATTGAAAATATTGAATTAGGAATTTGAAGAGTCATAGGTGCATATCAAGATTCATTAGGTATTGAAACGTAAAATCAAAGGTCACTAAATAATGTATTATGTATGCTTGCATTAATGAAAAACACAACCGTGGATTTATTTTGCAGCGTGACATTGTTATCAAATATTTGGTTGTCACTAAATCACGTATTTATGTATGCTTTCATTAATGAAAAACACATATGTGGAGTTTTTCCTCACTTTGACATTGTTATCAAATGTTTAGTTGTTTTGATAACTCTATGATTATCTTCCTTCTCTTCGCTATGCCAGAGTTGTTTTCCCCTTGGTAGGAATATTTTTCCTGGTTATAAATGCTCACAAATATTTCTCTATAGATTTTTTAGTGTGGTATCATTCCTAATGCTCATCTCTTTGTCAAGTGAGATATTAGAGCCGTTGAATAATGAATTCTGATTGTTCGTTATTGAAACTCATTGCATCAAAATGCTACATTGCCGCAAGTTTACTCCTATAGCTCTTCCTCGTCTATTTGCAAGCATAACTTCCATATCATTAACCCTATTATTGATTCTCTCCTCGTTCTCCTCTAATATAGACCTACTCCCATCTCCTCCACCTCACAACCAAGTTAGGCACCACAATTCTTGCTCATCCTTCATCTTTCTCCTATTCACTGTAGTTCCATGCACCTATTAAATCCACAAGCTCACGTTAATACCCTTAACTATGAATTAACAAAAATGTAGCACAACATAATCAAAGGATGCACACAAGATTGTGTTTCTCGATGAAATAGAGAAGGTTCAAAACTCTACATTGACGTGCACAAAGATGGTATAATTTTTATGGATATTTTTTAAAATAATATTTATTTGAAAATATTCAATGATATTCATAGGAAGTTAGTTAATTTTGTCAATAATTTCCTTGCACATCATGGTTGTAATTTATTTCCCTAGGGTTTTACCATTTATTCTACAAAGAGTCTCTTGCTATACATATACACTCACTCATACTACACCTTGTACAATGAGATCCATATCCAACGATGTAAATACATATTTACTAACCTAAAACTCCTTAACTTGTGGCTTTTGGATTCCATTCCTTCTCTTATTCTCTCGTATTCCATAGCTTATTTAAACCTCCTAATTCCCATCCATCTATTATTTTCAACTCACGGTTTTGATTGCAAATTCATATTGTCATCTCCATTATTGGTGTGGTACTAATTGGTAAGGAGAACAACCAAGAATGGTCATAAAGGTCAATCACACTGATTTTTGAAAATTTCTTGGATTACTTCTATGAAGAGGAGGTTGACAATGTTAAATGAGAGGACGATAATGGGCCTACCAAGCCTATAATAGATAATGAGCTTTTCATATGGAAGAATAACGAGAAGAGATCATATGCCTTTATTTCCATGACAATAAGTGAAGATGTGAGCTTCCATATTGTTTCCATTAACGACTCTTATAGTGCTTTAAAGAAATTAAAGGACTTGTATGACTAACACTCATAATCGGGACTCCTACAATTGCGGGTGATCATCAGAGTATGTGGAAAGATCTTTCGATTTCTTGAAAGCTATGCTTTCATCAAATATGACATGTGACAACTAACTTCTATGTGATGGCCATCCTTTATGTATATTCTATATGCTTTTGATGAGTTTCTATGTCCAACAAAGATTCCTTTCATCCCTGAAGGATCCAACTTATTTCTTTTTTCCTTTGGTATATGGATATATACATGACACCCAAAGATTCAGAGATGATCTACAAATGGATTATTTCCCCTGAATACTTATTTTGGAGTTTTATTGTCCAAATATCTATGAGGATGTCTATTTTGAATATAGATTGTAGTTTTAGTTGCTTCTTCCCATAGAAACTTTGGTAGATCTTGATCATGAACCATTGCTTTTACACTTTCTTCAATGGATCTATTCTTTCTTTCTGCAACACCATTTTGTTTGGGATAGTATGGAACTATCGACTCCCTCTTAATCCCTAACTCCTTATAAAATGTTATGATCTCCTTGGATGTATATTCTCCTCCATTATCAGATCTAAGGACTTTGATCTTTCTTTCTGTAAGATTTTCAACTTCAGCCTTGCATTCTTGAAATTTTGTGAAAACTTCATCCTTGGTTTTTAACATATAAGCCCAATTCTTCCTTGAATGATCATCTATAAAGGTGACATAGTATAAATGACCACCAAGAGATTTTGGAGTCGCTCGTCCACACACATTAGAGTGGTTGAGATCCAGGATATATTTTGATTGTGAAGTACTGCTTCCAAATGGTATTTTGACATTATTTCCTAATGCACATCCCTTGCAGGCTCCTTCATGGTCTTCCTTAAGATTTTGGATTCCATCTACAATGGAGCTCAGAGAGGGAAGGATTTTGAAATGGAGATGACCAAACCTTCGATGCCATAGCTCACAAGGACTGATTTCAACGTGAACTGTGGCTTGAGCTAAAGGGGAGATCAATCTGTAGAGCCTTCCTTCTCGAATGACGATAACTTTGGCTTGATTTATATTTGAATATTTTCCCCAAACAACAACCTTTTCATCAATGAAAGCCACTATATCTCCCTTGTCTTCTAAGCTTGAAATTGAGAGAATTTTTTTATGTAAACCTAGAACAAATAGAATATTTTTGAGGTGGATATTACTTCTGTCTTCAAGCTTGATTGATGTAGATCCAATGCCTTTTACGGGATAACTGTTGTTGTCTCCAAGTTCAACAAAATAAGTGGATTTTCCATTAGTCTTTAATTGTTTTGAAGGGCTATTCATGTTCCTTGAAGCACCATTTTCAATTACCCAAATGTCTTCTTCTTGAAATGTACGGGAGAGGGTTGAGAAAAGACCTTCATCTTTTATGATTGATAATTCCTTGGAAGAGAATAAAAGACTCCAAAACTTCTTAAAGCCTTTCTTGAGATGGCTTGCAATCTCTTTGATGACCTTCATGATGCCCTTGAATGTCCTTAGCTCTGATACCATGTTGAGAATTCAAGAGGGAAATGTTTAATTCAATTCTCTAACTAGATAATTGTTTGTGTTAACTTTATCTAGTTTCTCTTTGATTATTGTTATGACAATAATAAATACATGAAACAATTACCAACACAATAAGAACATTGACACAATATGTAGGCTGCAAGCCAGGGCCAAAACCCCTCCTCTCTAGGCAAAAACCCACAATTCTCTTCTTATAGATGCTTCAATTGAGAATACCAAGACCATTGACAAAAGAATTTAATATAGAATTACTCAAGATACTAGTCACTATCCCTTCATACATTGTCCTTCTTTCTTGCATTGTTCAACACCGTCACTAAGAGAGTCTCGGTCTGTTAGTCCTTCACTTCTTGACGCAGTCCTTTAGGCTTCTCGTTCAGTCTTCAACTATCTCCTAACCTCGACTATCTTCTAGCACTGATTTTCACTTGATTGCACCTGTAACTGAGCTGTTGTAACACTGAATTTTACTTCAGTCTACATAGAAAATGTATAGGTGATATATCCGAAAACTGTGACCTCCTTCTTTGCTATATAACCCTTGACTTTTGCACTGAAATTTGCTCTGATATCCACACTGAAATTCACACTATGTTATTGCAGAGATATAGATATCACACTATGTTACTAAAATTCACACACACACACACATACACACACACACACACATATATTGTCTCTTTGCTTTAGGTTGACGTGATCATGTGTATGTAGGTCGACTTCTTCAAGGGATAATTCTTCACTTACTTTGAGCCGACTTGAAGGTGTATAGTAAAAAGCATCTTGGAGTGAATCTTTTACAAGTTTACCATAACTTCATATATATGACTTTCTTAATTATATTTATGAATAGATGACAACTCATAAAATACATCAAGAAGAAGTATCTGCCCTATAATAAAACTCCTTACTCATGAAACCCATGAAGCAAGTCACATATTACATTTTTTATTCTTTGTCTTCTTTGTTTACATAAAATCATAAATACAAGTCATCATGAAGACCAAACCTAATTATACTTTTTCAACACCCCCCCCCACTCAGATTTTCATTTTCAAAGCATAATGTAGAAAGCATTATGTCTTCATTCCTACATACAATGATTTCACCACATTTTGTGTTCCAATATTATCATGGCTAAAGAAATTAAATGATATTTCCTTCGAAATATTGAATAGAATTATCAAATTGTGAAGGATCAATGCATCCTAAGTCATTCTTTTATAAAAAGTGTATGGTACATATTTTTTTATTAGGTCTTTTTTAATTATGATTCTCGTTATTCCTTTGGAAATGAGTTGACTTAGAATTCAAGTACACTGATTTTTTATTTGTGTGATGAACTTGATGATTTGGAGATACTCAACTTTTGTAGTTGAAATTCCATGTGATATACTAGAATAATCAATGTCAATACAAGGACCTTTTACTATTATCAATTAGGTAATTGTATCCTTTGAATAATATCAAGCTTGGAACACTAGAATCACTGGATATATATAAAACCAATTTGGGGACATTCAAAAGCAATCTACTAATTAGGAACTACTTTCTTGCTTCATAGTTCAATCTGTAGCGGTAATTTTATAAGTGACTAGTGCAAGTAGGTTAGTGTTAAGAATGGAAATAACGGTAAATGTTTTCTTAGAACAATGGGATTGTGTTAGAAACAATACCACACCATACTTGACATCTATAAAATACAAGTGAATGATTGTTATCATGCTCATGAAATATGGCTAAGGGAAGTGTGGAAGGTTGTTATCAACATTGAAACATCTTAATTAATTGAAATAACTAACACTCATATTATAAATTGTTGGGAGTTTAAGCCAATAAATCTCAATGCTCCATTTCATGCATATGGCTAAAAAGTTTTTCATTCTGACAAATTTCGCTGACATTTCCAAATTCTCGTTAAAAGAGCATTGATGTTGTAACTTTCAATTATAAGTGTTATGCACCAAATACTCAAATATCACAATAAACCAATGGTACACACCATGTACACAAATGTGAACATGAATCACAACTCCAATATATATAATAGAGATAAGTTATACAATAGGTCCTTAAGGAATAGGAGTACCTTATGTTAATACAACCCTCACTCTCTCTCTCTCTCTCTCTCTAATATATATATATGTGTGTGTGTGTGTGTGTGTGTATATGTATATGTATATGTGTGTGTATATGTCTGTATATGTGTGTATATGTGTATATATATATATATATATATATTATTATTAGACCTACCCTATTACATACACATTTAACCCCATATATTCCCCCCCCAACCCTTCCGTGGTGTCATATCATATACATTTAACCACATATATTACCCCCATCGGGTCATATCATAGTACCCTCCTTCAAAAATATTTATCCTCGAAGATTTGCAATTAAGCGTATTAAATATGGTGAATGGGATTTCCTTGTATTTTTGCTTTCTTCTTTCCATTGATGATGATCCATCCATCCCAAATCCTTTACAATCTTAAGCCTTGATAGTTGGTTGGTTGCATCTATTGTTGTTGTGAATTATGAAATTTATAATAGTTGTTGGTCTTTGAAAATAGCCTATTCAATAATGATTTTGTGATGGTCTGTTCCATAAACTTTGATGAGTATTCCATATTTTTCTTTCATAATGCAAATATTGATCTTCTTGTATTCCTTCACGTTTTTCTTAGTAATGAGGGTGTTCATATGGTTTCACATGTTATGGTTTTCCTTCAGTCTTTACACACAATGCATTTTTCTTCTTTTCAAAGATAATGGCATCCATTGTTCTCTTTGCTTAGTCCTTTAAGTACTCTTGCCTTGAAGATAATACCATCATATTTGACATATACATCCTTTAGATGGAGTTCAATTTTGAAATTTTAATTAGGTTCGGTCTTCATAATTTTCATTATAATTGTCTCAATACGTATTTTATATAAAAACAAAAAGAATATAATATTTTATTATTATTATTTTATCAAGCATGTTCTTCATGTTTTATTTTGGTCAAAAAGACAAAGTAAAAGGGTGTGTTATTTGTGGCCCTTAAAAGAAATTTGAATTTTTGTAAGTGTCATTTTGTTCCTCCAATATGACATGTCGGTCTACCCAATAGTTATGTCTCTTCGCATATCGAAACAACTATATATTGACACCTACCCCTCATCATTTTGGTAATATTTTAGATCTCTTATGTGATGGATAATTCAGATTTGAGGCATGAATCCAAGTTATGAAGAAGGCGATTTTGTGATATATATATATCTTAACAAATGTGAGCTTCGTGTGGTTGTAACTCTATAAATTGTTGATCAAATTTGTCATTGATGTCAATATGGAATTATTGGAGATGACAAATATTCTTGCGATACATGAATAACCCTTGTTGCCACACTATTGCCATAACCTCATGCAAACCCTAGGAGAAAACATTAAGCATGAGATGATGCAAGTTCCATAGATGAAAATTACCTAATCTAATGATGCATGATCTAATGATGAATGAAGGAGCCTTTTTTCCATGAAACCCTCCTAGGCACATTTCTTAGTTAAATGAAACCCTTGTTATATGATGTCCTTGATCTTGATGAAGAAGTCCTAATATGATGTTCTTTCTCTTGATGAAAAAGCCCTAAAACCACATGTATACCTTGACTCATGATTATGAAACCTTACCTTGATTCATGATGCCCTAATGAATCCTTAACCCTTACAAATTCTTTAATCCTAGAGGAAGCCCTAACATAGTCAAAAACAAAATATCCTAAAGGCTTCCATGAATAAAATTATGACAACAACTCACAAAAATAAATTTATTGATGGGAAAATGGACTCATTAAAATATTAAATTGACACTATCTTGTAGAGGACAATTTCCCCTTTCCAACGATCTATCACGCGCCCTATAATGCTTCTTAGATTGGGAGAAAATGTTTTTTTAAGATAAAATAATATATTTTATCCCAACCGACCTAAGACGACTTGTGTAGGCTCATAATTCATGGCCAAGAGACGTGTCTCTTCATCAAAAGTAAAAATATATATAAATACAAGTTAAACTCATCCTTTTAGGCATCAATTTTGGTGAGATTTCAGAGAAGAAAACACATAAATAAATAGGAGGTCAAGGAAGATAAACTTTGGGCACAGTTCTTGTGCTAAGGGTATTTCAAACTCATTTTTTCTAAGAGTAAGAGGTCAAAAATGATCATGTAGAAGCTCGATACAGAGAGCATTCATTTAAGGGAAGTTGGATTACAAACACTTGGACAACCACATGTGACAAGACACAGACCTCACCTAAAATAGGATTGTAGTCCTGCCTTTAATATCTCAGACCAATGGTCAATAGGCTACTATAGATCCCAGAATAGTTACACCTAGGAGGCTCATATTATTTTCATATAAAAGGTAGACCAAAGATCATACATTTTTATAGGATCAGACTCCTATACAGTCCTAATCTCTTGTGGAGAGGTGATTGGACAGTATTTTGTGAATACTAGGATCTGCAAGTTTGTTTTAGGTACTCAAATTGTGAGAAAAATCTCTTGAAGGAGCTCGATCATCAATTGCAGAAGATTTTTACTAGTGTAGTAAGCTCGGATAGCCACCTTTGAGATAAATTGGATCTGTGGAGTTATCAATGCTTAGTTTATTGACCTGTGATATGAAGTACAACAACTTGTGGTTTATTTTTTGGGCTATAATAACAATGATACTTGGACCAGTGTTAATCTTGAAGTATATTACAGTCACCTGCTTGAAGCTTGGTCCAATAATCACCATTTGGAGAAGATGTACACCTCATAACAATATCCTTGCCTCAGTTTCAAGCACAGACTTGTGCTAACCAGTGATTATCTTTGGAGCTCATATTTGTGGAAGTGTGACTTGAGTATGGATTTGAAAGCACATTTGGTTTTGTGCAAGAAAATTTCTTGGAGCAGTCTATTATAGGTAATCCATAAGGAGCGATCCTAAGAAAATATGCTTTGGTTACCATGAAGAACATTGAAGACTCCTACCAAAATTATTGAAACATACCTCTATCCTTGAAGAGGATTTGGAGAAGTTTTCTTGAGACAACCTTTTGAGCGTCCTAAAGACATCTTGGAGCTGCCTCTTGAGTATTTTTGGAGCACACTTGATCATCCTTGAAGAAGACTTGAAGTGAACAAATATTGTTCTTGGAGAAAAACCTTTAAGACCTTTTTGGAGCCTTGGAACCTTGTAGAGTACCTTGGAGTTGACTTTGAAGATTCGTGGAGATCCTTGGAAACCATGATGCATTAGTCATCATCGGGTAACCTTGAAGATTTTGTTTGGGTAAATGAGGTGTTGTGGAGACACCTTATTGGAAGAAAAATTTGTCACTGATGAAGTTATTTGGAGAAGGAATTGTTGAAGGTGAAGATTTTTACATGGCTCATTGAAGAAGATATTAGGAGACGTAAAGAATCACTAAACTTATCTTAATGAATTTAAGTTTTGGTTTGGAGTCATCGAGTATAGGAGTCCTCAAGAAGACCAGGTTGATGCATGTACTAGAGATAGGGTTGGATCCCTAGAGGTTGAAGCCTTGTGAAGCCCAAGTCAGTGATTTGAAAAGTATAGGTTGGAGCCTCGTGGATTGAATATTGGTGTCTTCATCTAGGGTTGGAGCCCTACACTATATTGTACTTGATTTATTGTAAATAAGAGGAATGGATTCCTCGTTATCTTGATTAATAAAATTATTTATTCTTATTGTTCATTTTGTGTTCTAATTATAATTGATCTAACAAGTAAAAATAGAAATTGAAAAGAAATATTGATTCACCCCCGCTCTAAGTATTTCCACAATTGGTATTAGAGACAATACCTTTGCTCATAATCCTAACAACTTGAAGGTAGATCCTTAGAACACAAATGGAAAATCCAAGGAAGAAAGACTCCAATCCTTCTAAATATGTCTCTTTTTCAACCATTAAAGCAAAAAATAATCAGATTGGGAAAGCTCCATTGTTAAATGGAAAATTTGATATATGGAAGGCAAGAATGAACAATTTTTTAATGGCTCAAGGTTTCGAAGTCTGGGAATTAGTGATTACTGAAAGAACAATAGAAGAATAAACCAAGGAATTTAATCCAATATCAATAAAAACAATATTGGATGGGCTACCATATGTTATAAAGGCCCAAGTGGAAAAATGTTCATCGACAAAAGGTATGTGGGACAAACTTCAAGATCTTCACTCAAAAGGAGAATTGGTGATGATCTCTAATCAAGAATATGATGGAAAGAAATAAGGAAATCCAGAACCCATTAAGGAAGATAAAAACAAGAATGAAGACATCAAGGTCAAGAAATACCTATAAAATGAAGAAAATGAAGAAGAACTCCAAGAAAATATCATGGAAAGGTTTGTAGTTTCCATAGAAGAGATAAACAGTTTGAAAAAAGAAAATGAGGAGCTCAAGAATCAATCACAATATGGTTACCATAACCTTGACAAGACAAGTAAGGAATTTTACTATTCAAACTTCAGGTAGAAGAAAGAGATAAGGATCTCACCAACCTTAAGGAGTAATTTCATCAAAACAAGAAAAGGCATCATAAAGAAGTCATATCCATGAAAAATCAACTATATAAAGCAAAGAAAAAGGAAGACACTTTGTCAAACCATCTTGAACAAAGACACAAAGACTTGAACAAACTTGAAGCGAACATTGGTCAATACAAGGAAGAGGTCTCCTTCCTTAAATGTCAACTAGAAGAAGCAAAGAAACAAGCACAAGGAGTTGAAAAGGTGATGGAAGCTTTGTCTCTCCTAGATGGACAAGTTGATGAAGTATAATAGGAAATAAATGCCATGATATTCCAACTTGAAGAAAAGAATGAAGATATATCCAAGTTAAAATCACAAATCACCTCACTTACGGCCCAATCATGTGAAGCAATGAGAATGAAGCATGAAAAGGAGAATCATCTAGAAAAGAAGGATGAAGAATTAAATATAATGAAAGAAGAAATCGATATCCTAAGGAAAGAAGTTGATCATCGGAACAAGAGTCTCAAGAGTTCTCAAACCCTGGATGACATCCTAAGTCATCAAACATCTCCTCTTGATAAATCAAGTCTTGGCTATGTAGTTGAACCCTCAAAAAGGAATGATACAAACCCTAAGGCTTAAAACAACAAGGATGTGGAGAATCCTGATAGAAATATTGATGCCCCCAGTTCCAACAAAATAAAGGAGAATAGTTAAGATGACATTGGAAGAAACCCTATTCCAAAAAGACACGTAGATGGTGTCAAGGATGCAAGAGGAAATGGATATCATCAAAGGATTCCTAGGAAAAACGAATGTAGAAGCACATGATCAAGGAAATATCCATCATCTAGGTACCAAAGTGTATTTTTTGGTTAATTATATTATTGTACAAAATTTGGGCATATGGAAAAGTATTGTAGGGCATACCACAAGGAAAAATACAATGGTATTCATCAGCTCCCTAAAATCAACTTTGCAAGAAGAATCCATGCTTCCTCATTCATGAACAAGATGGAGTGCTTCAAATTTCATAACATTATACATATGGCTCATGATTGTAACTTGACTTGGGTCCCTAAACAAGATAAAACGATGACTACCAAGCCCGAAAAAAAAGTTACACAAGCATGGAGAAGGCAGAAAATTGGATCATAAATTGTCTTGAACACTTAAGAAATCAAATCATGTTGTTGATCTAATGAGTTCATCATTGGTAGATGTGATATTCCAAGTATGTTATGATGAAATTATGCCAAAAAAGATACCATGCATACATTTAAGGGGAGCTTGTGACTAGTGACCATTCTTGCAAAAGCTATCTATAAAGAGCATGGAAAATTATCTCTTTATATATTGATAAAAAATAATATCTAGATGATTTTATGCAGGAAGGAGGAGTTTGTTTATCATCTACCTCATCCATTTCCATGAAGGCATGCAGAGGCTTAGGGGGAGAAAGTACATTAAATAAAAACATAATGACATAGAGAGTTGCAAAGAGAAACATGACATCGCAAGTAACATATCTATGAAGAACTATCATTAATGAAGAAAATACGATGAAGAGAAGCATCTTGTTAGGGGGAACACTTGGGCACCCCATTTTCCATTGATGCCAAAGGGGGAGAAATTGTTGAAAGGGAAAGAATATTTCCATCAATGAAAAAGGGGGAGATTTTTTATCAAATTTGTCATTGATGTCAATATGGAATTATTGGAGATGGAAAATATTCTTGTGATACATGACTAACCCTTGTTTCCTTAACCTCATGCAAACCCTAGAAGAAAACCCTAAGCATGAAATTATTCAAATTCCCTAGATGACAATTCCCTAATCTAATGATGGATGAAGGAGCCTTTTTTCCATGAAACCCTCCTAGGAACATTTATTAGCTAAATGAAACCCTTGCTATATGATGTCCTTGCTCTTGATGAAGAATTCCTAATATGATTTCCTTGCTCTTGATGAAGAATTCCTAATATGATGTCCTTTCTCTTGATGAAAAATCAATAAAACCACCTTTATACCTTGACTCATAATGATGACACCTTACCTTGATTCATGATTCCCTTATGAATCCTTAACCCTTACAAATGTTTTAATCCTAGAGGAAGCCCTAACATTGTCCAAAACACAATATCCTAAAGGCTGCCATGAATAAAATTATGATGACAACTCACAAAAATAATTTTCTTGATGGGAAAATGACCTCATTAAAAGATTAAATTGACACCATCTTGTAGAGGAAAATTTCCCCTTTCCAATGATCTGTCACACGCCCTCTAACTCTTCTTAAAAAGCCAACCTAAGCCGACTTGTGTAGGCTCATAATTCATGGCCAAGGGACATGTATCTTCGTAAAAAGTCAAAATATGTATAAATAAAAGTTAAACTCATTATTTTAGGCATCAATTTCAGTGATATTTCAGAGAAGAAAACACAAAAATAGATAGGAGGTCGAGGAAGATAAAATTTGGGCACAATTCTTGTGTTAAGGGTCTTTCAAACTCGTTTTTGCTGACAGTAAAAGGTCATAAACCCTGCTGTAGAAGCTCGGGACAACATAAATAATTTAAGGGAATTCAGATTACAAACTCTTGGAAAACCACAAGGGACAAGATACAAACCTCACCTATACAAATTGACACCATATTGTAGAGAAAAATTTCCCATTTCCAATGATCTATCACATGCCCTCTAACTCTTCTTAGATTGGGAGAAAATGAATTTTTAAGATAAAATAATATACTTTATCCCAGCCAACTTAAGCCAACTTGTGTAGGCTCATAATTCATGGCCCAGGGACATGTATCTTCATAAAAATTCAAAATATGTTTAAATAAAAGTTAAACTCATTGTTTTATGCATCAATTTTAGTGATATTTCATAGAATAAAACACAAAAATAGACAGGAGGTCGAGGAAGATAAAATTTGGGCACAATTCTTGTGTTAAGGGTCTTTCAAACTCGTTTTTATTGACAGTAAAAGGTCAGAAACCCTCCTGTAGAAGCTCGGGACAATGAGAAATAATTTAAGGGAATTTGGATTACAAACTCTTGGACAACCACAAGTGACAAGATACAAACCTCACCTCTATGATCTCTCGGACCTGTGGTCAATAGACTAGTGCAGATCTCATAACAGTTACACCTGGGAGGCTCAAACTACTGTCATATAAAGGCTTAGAACATATATCAAACATATGTATAGTATTAGACCCATTTTTCATCCTAACATCTTGTGTAGAGGTGGTTTGACAGTATTTTGTGAAGACTAGGATCTGCAAGTTTGTTTTAGGTACTCGAACTGCGAGAACAATCTCTTAAAGGAGATCAGTCATCGATTGAAGAAGATTGTTACTAGTATAGTAAGCTCGAACATCCACCTTTGAGATAGCTTAGATCTGTGGAATTATCATTGCTCAGATTATTGATCCGTGATCCATAGTAAAACATCCCGTGGTTTATTGTTTGGGCTATAATAACAATGATACTTGTACTTGTGTTAAGCTTGAAGCATATTACAATCACCTGCTTGAAGCTTGGTCTAAAAGACACCATATGGAGAAGTTGTACACCTCAGAATATTGTCCTCACCTCAATTTCAAGCTTAGACTTGTGTTGACTGTGAAAATTCCTGAAATCTGGAATCCTATTGCAGCAACTGGTATTAATTCTTCTAATGGATAAGTTAATTATTCATTTTATTGCTACTGCAACATCGAATTAAACACACTGCAACCTTCACTAAATAAACTGCAGAAAATACAAGTACAGAAATAAAAATTGAACAAGAATATATCATACACACATCTGACACCGCTATTTTTGGACCAATGTCCCCAGAAAAAACCAATGCGGGAAAACTGGTGCAACAACTGAGGGTTTATGTATTATGCAGTAAATTTTATGAGTGAAAGCATATGTTTGACGGCTCTATCAAATCATGCAGATAAAATTGAAAGAAATATCTTGTGAGACAAACCTCACTCCTCCATGGGAACATGTCTCTAATCAACACTCAAAACAGACTGCCCTACGTTGCCTTTGTCTAGTGACTGCGTCACTCTATGCAATGTTTGTGTCACAGCTACAACTGCCCTATGTCTCTGCATTGGTCTCTCATTTGGCTGGAAACTGAGGCCTTCTAGCCTCCAGAAAATCTCCTCAGGGTCTGGCATTGACCCAACGTTGTCTCCTAAAAAAAAATATGACTTCCTTTCAGGCTCTGGGTAGCGACTGGGTAGGCTCAGCATCATTGGATTTGTGCTACCTCTGTGGCTCTCGCTATCTTCTCTGCAATGCACTCTCTGGATTAGGAATTCCTCCAATTGAAATTATTATCCCACTCTGCAGAAGATCTCTTGATCAATATTTATCCCCAAGCATTGCTGACTAAAGAAATCGATCTCTTGATATTTTCACAATCTTGTGTCGATGTTATTTCCAAATGACCCTGCAAGCCATTTTTATAGTATTTTTGTTGATACTTCAACGACCCAAATTAGATCTCTAATCAATAACTAAGATTAAATTTTGACTTGATCCACCTTTTCTAGAACATTCACACCCATATTCTATTAAATCACTTTAATTATTTTATTTTCCTAAGTTTAGACTTAGAGTCCCTTTGAAAATAATTAATTATTTTAATAAAATACAATCTGGGTGGAATTTTCCAAAATAATTTTTGGGTAATCTGGAATCCATGTGCCTAAGCCTCCCTGCAAATTTTGAGACTTAAATCACATCTGATGCTACCCCGAATTAACACTCCCTCTTAGCGAGGAATGTGCTCTAGAAATACACCCTTTGTGTACTACTTTGCTATTTTTGGACCAATGTCCCTGGAAAAACCTAATGCAGGAAAACCGGTGGAACAACTGAGGGTTTATATATTATGCAGTAAATTTTCTTAGTGCAATTATAGGATTGACGACTCTATAAAATCATGCAGATAAACTTGAAAGAAAGATCTTGTGAGACAAAACTCACTCCTCCACGGGAACATGTCTCTAATCAACACTCAAAAGAAACTTCCCTACATTGCCTTTGTCTAGTGACTGCATCACTTTGTATAGTATCTGTGTCACAGCTACAACTGCCCTATGTCTCTGTGTTGGTTTCTCAGTTGGCTGGAAACTGAGGCCTTCTGGCCTCCAAAAAATCACTCTGGGGTCTGGCACTAGCCCAATGTTTTCTCCTAAAAAAATATGAATTCCTTTCAGGCTCTGCGTAGCGAATGGGTAAGCTCAGAATCATTGGATCTGCGTTGCCTCTGTGGCTCTCACTGTCTCCTCTACAATGCGCTCTCTGGCTTAGGAATGCTTCCAACCAAAATTACTATCCCACTTTGCACAAGATATCTCAATCAATTTTATCCCTAGGAATTTCTGACTAAAGAAATCGATCTCTTGATATTTTCACAATCTTGTGTCGATGTTATTTCCAAATGACCCTGCTAGCCATTTTTATAGTATTTTCGTTGATACTTCAATGACCCAGATTAGATCTCTAATCAACAACTAAGATTAAATTTTGACTTGATCCACCTTTTCCAGAACATTACACTCATATTCTATTAAATCACTTTAATTATTTTATTTTCCCAAGTTTAGACTTAGGGTCCCTTTGAAAATAATTAATTATTTTAATAAAATACAATCCGGGTGGAATTTTCGAAAATAATTTCTGGGTAATATGGAATCCATGTATCTAAGACTCCCTACAAATTTTGAGACTTAGATCACATTTGATGCTTCCCCAAATCAACACTCCCTCTTAGCGAGGAATGTGCTCTAGCAATACACCCTCTGTGTACTACTCTGACTCTGTAACATCTCCCTCTGCATTGTTGATGTCTGAAATTGTTTCCCATCAACTGTGTGAAAACGCTGCAACTGTACTACTGCTGACACTGCCACTGTCAACATTGTATTTGTACTGAAACTCCATCTTAATTGTACATTTGTGTTACTATTGACTCTACCATTGCCAACTACTACTGCACTGCAACATAGTTTGCTTACTGTAATTGAAAAACATCCAAAATTGGAAAAGTATGATGCATCTTGGTGATGAATATATGAATTTTGTTAGCCTCTGCATTGTCCCTAAGAAGATTCTACGCTGCTAATGACTCTGCACTGTGCCTTCATGCATTGTTGACAACTCTACTTAGTCTCTGGCACTACTAACTACTGCACTATCACTTCTACACTCCTTTGCACCAACCGAAACTCGTCCATCCTGCTACTTCTAATTTGGAATCCTTTAGCAAGGTGATTATCCGAGAGGTGGAATCCTCAAGGATCATGCCCAATCTGCAGTTCACCTGAACTACAGCTATAGATCACCCCAACACTCTCCTGGAGATATATGGGAAATCATCATGAATTCCTCCACCTCTATCTTCGCATCTGCAACCTGAGGATCATGCTTCTTATCTTTGTCCTTCTTCCTGAGAGGACACTGTGTGGCATAATGTCCCATCTCGCCACACCGAAAGCACTTGATCTTGGAAATATCGTTCTTCCTCCTGTTCTGCTCTTGCTTCCCCTTTGATTCAAGGGTTGCATTCTCTTCCTCCTCCTTCTTAGGCTTCAAACCACTGCTGTTGTTGCCCTCAATTTGACACTTAAGTAAGTCCCTCCTCATCTCTTCTTTCTGAAGAGATTCCCAAATCGCTTCCCAGTCCTGTAACTTCTCTTTGCCCAGGATGCTCTGGAAAAAGACCTGATAGTCTTCAGACACAAAATTTAAGGCAATTATAGCCATCATTGTGCCCTAAGGAGATGCTATACAACTGCTAGCTGATCTCAGTTCTCATGAAGTCTAGACATGAATGGATCAATGCACTCTCCCTTCTGCATCCTGGTGGTTTGCATCTTTTACTCCAAAAACATCTTCCTCTGCTCGGAAGACCCCTGATATAACACGGCCAATGCATCCCACATATTCTTGGTTGTTCCTTTGCCAAAAATATGTGAAACAATATGATACTTCACTCCATCGAGGATCAACCGCTTGGAATTAGCCATATTCTTCTTAAAGGCTCTTAATGGTGTTGCATCCACCGGTTCAGCCTGAGCACTGTCGATAAAGTGCTTGAGGTCGTGTTAATATAGAAGGAAGGAAGCCCTTGTCTTCCATATTATGTAGTTGGAGGCACCCTCCAATTGGTCTTGGTCACACACTCCACTGGTGGCCATCTTACCCAACTACTATCGATCTGTTGCCTCTAACCCTCTACGTAGTTGGATTTACACACTCCCTGCTAGAGAAAGCTAGAAATGATGTTGCTTCTGCATGGGAGATCTAAGTTTCCTGGGCAAGAAACTCTTTGTGGGTAGAAATCCCCAAAAAGTGTCTTCACCTATTCTTCCTGATGCTTCTGCACCAGCAATCACTGTTTTACAATCAACTGCGTCCCTCTAGCTATTGATCTACGTTGATCTTCTACGTTGCTCCCTCTGCCTTGGACAAACTGCAATATGGAACAATCCTAACCTCTCTGTTGATTCACTTAGAGAGATATTTTCCTTGCTGATCTAGCCCTCCTAGCTTCGACTACACACTTCACTAGGAAATTGATATGCTGCTTACGCAGCTCTTTGATCCCATAATTTTTCTTCAATGTTAAATCGAATGGATTTGGTCTCTTGCTCCTCCTACACTGAGCTACACAAGCTCTGAAACCATGTGAAATTTCCTGAAATCCATAATCCTATTACAATGATTGGTATTAATTATTCTATCTGATAAGTTAATTATTTAGTTTATTGCTACTACAACATTGAATTAAACACACTGCAACCTCCACTAAATAATCAGTGGAAATATAAATTGAACAATAATATATCATACACACATCTGACACAGTTATTTTTGGACCAATATCCCTGGAAAAAACCCAATGCAGGAAAATCAGTACAGCAGCTGAGGGTTTACATATTATGGAGTAACTTTTCTGAGTACAAGTCTATGATTGACGAATCTATCAAATCATGCAGAGAAATTGACAAGAAATATCTTGTGATACAAACCTCACTCCTCTATGGGAACCCGACACTGATCAACACGTAAAACAGACTGTCATGCGTTGGCTCTGCATAGTCTCTGCGTCATAGATACGACTACCCTTTGTCTCTACGCTAATCTCTTTGTTGGTTGGAAACAAGGGTCTTATAGTCTCAAGAAAATATCTCTTGGATCTGGCACTAGCCCAACGTTGTCTCCTTAGAAAAAATATGACTTCCCTTCAGGCTCTGCACAGTGACTAAGTAGGCACTATATCACTGGCTTTACACCACATTTTTGGCTCTCATTGTCTCCTCTACGATGCACTCTCCATCTTAGGAATGATTCCAACTAGAATTACTGCCCCTCTCTACAGAATATATCTTGATTGATATTTATCCCTGAGCACTGCTCACTAAAGAAATCGATCTCTTGATATTTTCACCATCTTGTGTCGATGTTATTTCCAAATGACCCTTCAAGACATTCTTATAGTATTCTCGTTGATACTTCAATGACACAGATTAGATCTCTAATCAATAGCTAAGATTAACTTTTGACTCGATCCTCCTTTTCTATAACATTCACACCCATATTCTGTTAATTCACTTTAATTAATATATTTTCCTAAGTTTATACTTAGGGTCCTTTAAAAAATAATTAATTGTGAGATGGGGAATTCAGAATATAAAGAGTATCCATTTTTACGTCGATGTTTCAAGTCTAAAACAAGACTCATCATCAGGACAATACAGGTGGAATTTCCCAAAACGATTTCTGGGTTGTCTAGAATCCATGTGCCTAAGCATACTTGCAAATTTTGAGACTTATAGCACATCCAACGCCACCCGAAATAAACACTGACCAATGATTATCTTTGAAGCCCATCTTTATGGATGTGTGACTTGAGTATGGATTTGAAAGCACATTTGGTTTTGTGCAAGAAATGTTCTTGGAGTAGTCTATTGTAGGTAAGCCCTATGGAGTGATCTTAGGAAAATATTCTTTGGTTACCATGAATAGCATTGACGACTCCTACCAAATTTATTGAAGTAATCCTCTATCCTTGAAGAGGATTTGGAGAAGTTTTCTTGAGACGACATTTTGAGCATCCTATAGACATATTGGAGCTGCCTATTGAGAATTTTTGGAGCATACTTGATCATACTTGACTAATACTTGAAGTGAACAGATCTTGTTGTTAGAGAAAAACCTTGAAGACCTTTTTGGAGCCTTGGAACCTTGTAGAGTACCTTGGAGATGACTTTGAAGATTCGGGGAGGTCCTTGGAAACCATGATCCATTAGTCATCATGAGGTGAACTTGAAGATTTTGTTTGGGTACTAAGATGACAAAGTTGTCATTGGTGAAGTGATTTAGAGAAGGCATTGTTGAAGGTGAAGATTTTGACAGGGCTCGTTGAAGACGATATTGGGAGCCATAAATAATCACTAAACTTATATTGATGAATTGAAGTTGTAGGTTGGATCCCTATAGGATAGGAGTCTTCAAGAAGACCAGGTTGGTGCATGTTCCAGAGATAGGGTTGGATCCTCATGAAGTCCAAGTTGGTGCTTGGAAAAGTACAGGATGGAGTCCGGTGGATTGGAGATTGGTGCCTTCATCTAGGTTTGGAGCCCTACACTATATTGTACTTGATTTATTGTAAAGAAGAGGATTTAATTCCTCTTTATTCCCGAAGGTGGGGCACCCAGGCTCCCATGGGATGTTGCATGTTGGGCATGCCACGACGCTCGCCAGGCATGGGTTCCCATGCGACGAGTTGGTGGGTAGGCCCGACTTGGAAAGAGGCCATTCGACAGGAAGATCTTGAAAATATGGAGGCTTGGTTCGATCAAGTTGGTGCGGCACCACCAACCCAGGATAGAGGCCCCTTGGGCCACCGAGCTATGTTGAATCCCACAGCCGGGTGGCCCAAGGGGCCTTTGCCTTAGGATGGCGAAATAATAAAATTATTTATTCTTATTGTTCATTTTTTGTTCTAATATAAGTGATCTAATTGGTAAAAATAACAATTGAAAATAAATATTGATTCACCCCCACCCCCCCCCTCTCAGTATTTCCAACATAAACAAATGTGATATTTTGTGATTATAATTATGTGATAGTTCGGGATTCCTGTAACTATATTTTATAAACATTAAGCCTTCCACTGATAATTTTCCTATGATAATTCAGACTACCTGTGATGAACAATTTGGACTAATGTGATTAATTTTTTGTGGAAAATACAGGCTACTTGTGGTGAACAAATTGGTCTAACTATGGCTACATCTTTGTGACATATCAGTCATAATGATTATGTGGTTCTCTATGACATGGCATATTTAAGTACTCAGATTGGTTGAGCACCTTGTCAATGTATCATGGAAAAATGTGGAGGGTTGACTTGGCAATTGGAATCTTGATGAAGTTTGACTTGGATTTCTCCTATTGATGAAGGATCTATAAGGAAATGGCTGACAGGTTTTCCCCTTGTGGGTTTTTCCTTGGCTTGGAGCCTAATCTCTTGTGTCTCTTGTCTATTTGTGCATTATACTTGGGTAATTTCTTGATTATTTAATGAATTAAATAAAAACTAAATGAAAAAAACATATATGAGCAATCACAAGTAATTACCATGATAATAAATTCTATCTCAAATCATAATTTCAACATGGAATCAAAGCTAAGGAGAAGGAATAATGCATATCCAAGGAGAAATAAGAAGTTTATTTAAGGAGTCTCTTCTTCTCTCGATGAGGTCTAGTTCATCTTGTAAAAGATCTACATTATACATCTGAGTTCAGAGGAGCCTTGACCGAATTTTGTAACACTTAATCAAATTTGTAGCATTCATTCAAGAAGGCCCAAAAATTATATTCTATGACTTGAATCAATCCAATATCTATTCTCAGTTTCAAGTCTGAGCCCTAGAAAAAGGTGTGTTCAGCCTTGTTTATTATGGAATGTAAAGAAGATCTAAGAAGTAGTGATCAAAACAATTTATGTGGTATTCAAACTTACCGTGGACATCCAAGCTTACGATGGAAGCATCCTTCTATGACATCCAAATTTACTATGGCAAAACATTCAAAAGTCTCCCCTATCTGCAATCTAGAAAGCATACAATGAGTGATAAAGGGCGAAATTATCGGACTAGATGTGATTTGTATTAGTAGGAATAATCTCTGAAATCATTTTTTTCTTAATAGTTTGAAGAAAATCTCAGAGGAACTATGTCTCTATGACAATGAGTTTGATGAAGCATCTAATGATTGGGAGAAGAATTTTCTATTGTCTACATCAAGTAATTATCAAGTAAGAGAAATCTACCCTAATATTGATTTCTCAACATTCAACAACTTTTTTAAGTATCTCCTTGTTATGTATCCAGATCAAAATAAAACAGAAACATAAGAAAAGATAGATCGACGACTAGATAATAAACCACTTCGAGGGGGAAACCTCCCTTTACATCACATAAATGAACAATTCTTGGATGATTCAAATGAAAAAACCTCTTTGGTATATATAAGAGTCTAAAGGGTCAAAATATAATGAGGGACTACATAAAAATAATAATTTAAGGGCACAATAAAAACAATAGTGAGCTTCATGGGGCACAACGATACCAATTAGAGGAGGCAGTTACAATTTGTATGCCATAGTACAAATATTTTGCAACACCTTGTAAGGGCCATAGTACTTGGGTGATAATTTAGAATCCTTCTTAGCTTGCTTTAGGGACATTTATTTGTATGGTTTTAGCTATAAAAATAACCAATCACCCACATTAAAATTTATTTCATTGTGATGTTGATATTTTTGTTGCTTCATTCGACTTTGCACTAGAGTCGGTTTATCCTTTAAGATTTGGAGAACTTATTGTTGATGCAATGTGATCGTCCACTGTTTGAATATTAGAATTCTATTTTAAAGATGATGTGATGGACGATGTATGATATCCATAAAGTGCCATTAATGGGGTCATTTTCGTTGCAGTATGGAAAGAATTGTTATACCACCATTCTTCCAGAGGTAACCACTTGACCCAATGTGTTTGTTTATCAGATACAAAGCATTGAAGATATCCTTCCAAATATTTTTTTCACTATCTCAGTTTTCGCATCATATTGAGGATGATAATATGAGCTATGAGATAATTTAATACCAAGACAATAAAATATTTTTTTTCCAAAATTTTCCAATGAAAATGGGATCTCTGCCACTTACAATAATCTTTGGGTTTCCATGTAACTTTTAATTGTTTCCACAAATGCAGTATCAACTAGATTGAATTTGAAAGAATGAGATAATGCACAAAAGTGTGCATACTTGTGAAGTATATCAACTACCACCATAATGACACTCTTTCCTTCAGAGTTGGGTAGACCTGTGATAAATCCAATGATACCTTCTCCCAACACCGACTTGTCTCAACTTTATTTTGTTGGAAAACCAAGCATTCTGCCACAAACATTTGAATATTCTATTTAAGAAAACTTAGAAAAAATCCTTCTTGACCTTGTTAAGTTTTTAAAAATATTGAGTGCCCTCCTATAGGAGAGGTGTGCAATTCCAAATGAACCTTTTGTTTGATTGGGGAGTTCTTACATAGATATACACGATCTTTGTACCATAATGAATCACTTTTCCAAATAAATGTATCATATGCACTTGGATATTGTTGCAACTTTTGAATGAGTGTCTACACTTCTCTTTCATTCTTTAATTCCTCCCTTGCTTCAGTTATCCACTAAAGTTAAATAATAGAATGGAATAGAGCAATGCCTCCACTTGCTCATCCCTTCTTGAGAGTGAATATGCAACATTTTTCTTCCCTTTTTTGTAGATGATTTCAAAGTCATAACCCAACATATTTGTGACTCATTTTTTCTTCTCTTAAGAAGATAAGATTTGTTCCAAGAAGTATTTAAGACTATCGTGATATTCGTTTACCTTGCAATGTATTCCCATTAGGTAAGGGTGCCATTGCTTCTCGCATGTAGTATTTCCAACATTTTATTCTCATAAATAGGTTCACTTAAATACTTTCCCTTGATTAGACAACTTTCAAAAGTAATGGGTATTGTTAAATTTCCACAACCCTGGTATCTAGGATAAAATCTTAAAATATTTGATGATACCAAACCAAGAATATCAATAAATATACTTTTCACAACAGAATATAAAAAACAGTAAATCACACATGCACAAGTATAGACATTTTTTTACACAAGTATGTAAAAATATTTACAACAACCCAATATTCATTATATTAAACCAATTGAGTAATACAATTGTCTAGGGCTCCCATACAAGAGGTAATTTCCCTCAATTATCCACAAATACAATAATACAAGATACAATGACAATCTTGTTGCAGCCTCTATGTCGTATCTTTTCCTATCGATCCTTCTTTTCCGTTATGCTCTCTGGTGCCCCTTAGTCAATTAAGAGTCAACACAAAGAGTCTTTAGGAGGTTTTCCACCTATCATTGTTTCAATTCTGTTTTGCTACATTGAATACCAACTGATCCAATAATATTTTCTAGGTTGGACAATACCTGAGCTCTTCAATCTTCCAATCTAGCAGTCCACTTGTCCATCAATGTACTGCAAATTAGGCTCATGAACTTCACCCAACCTTCAGCTGTCAAGCTATCTTTATGATTGCTCGTCAAGGGATACTTTGGGTCATTAACACATTTCCCTCCACTAGTCCAATGGAATCCAATCCAATCACTATAAAATATGCACCTAGGAGGAGTTTGTAACCACCAAGTTAAGCCCTCTAAATGGCTCCCACGAGCTATAACAGTCCACACAATAGGATTGATCCACTCGAAGTAAATTTAACATGAAATCATCCACATACATGTTCTCAAGAGCTTGTACACCTGTTGTATAATGTCAATATGGTTAGGGAATCAGTACATTCTATGGCAACCCTCTTTAACTTTACCTACAGTCACATTTTCCTCTACGTCTTGCCTTATTTTTCTTGTTTCCTCCCATGCTACCATGTTCCCTTGCTTTTTCACTAGGTAATAGTCCTTACCAACCCCTCTAGAACACTTATAACATACCCACAATGCCTATGTTGTCCCATAGAGCCTATGACCCTCAAAAAATAAGGAGTAACCACCTTCAAATGTGGACCACACTGCCTAGAATTCACTTGACTAGCCTCTATTGCACCTCAACCTTCTCCAACCTAGAAAACATACCTCAAAACTATCTTTGTGCCCCTCGGCCTTCTCCCTTTTGTGTTGTTGCTACCAAAGGAGTTTGAAAATTCCCAAATCGGAATCCCTACTACAGCAAATGGTTAAGTTTATTCTATTTAGTTAAATTACTGAAAAAAATTATTTACTGTTTGTTACGATAAATAATGAAACTAACACAATGCAACCTTTACAAATAAAAAATATTGTTGAAAAAAAATACTGTGAAGGAAAAATAGAAACAAACAAGTACACCGTTGATTTTGGACAAATATCATTGGCAAAACCCAATGTAGGAAAACTGGTGCAGCAGCTGAGGGTTTTATTATTCTGCAGTATTTTTTTGAGTACAAATCATTGGATTCCCAACGTGGAAATTCGATACAGAGAATACACTGGAAAATGGGTAGTGAGAAAATATCTCACACTGTCACTGGCGATCAGACACTGATCCAGGATCTGGATTGCTAACCCCACACTTCCTCTGCACAATCTCAGTGTTTTCACTGTGTCATAACCTCTAGGAACTGCGTGACCCCTCCAACTGATCATTTTATGACTCAAAAATTGGATCTTTGGCTGTCCAATCTCACACCCCATCTCCTGGCACTAGATCTCGAATGTTACCCACCAAATTTTTAGATTCCCTCTGAAGCACTATGCTTCCTTGGCATGGCACTACACCACCTCTCTAGACCTCTCGATGCCTTTTCTACAATGCACTCAATGGATCAGGAAAATATTCCTCCGACCAACTATCCTTGCCCCTCACTACAAGAAAATCATTCGATCACTCTCTAACAATTGATGCGTTGCTCTCTTTAGAATTCTATCTCTAGATCTCTTGATCTTGTTATCTCGGTGTGTAGAAATTATAAAACATGCATGTATATGTTGGATTCACCCAATCAAACAATGTACTAAAGTTAAATACTGAATCACTTCTACAAATCTTCTGCGGAATTAAAAACACAATCGCTAATCACATGAACATGAAGAAAGATCAATCACACATAACACAGATAATTTCCAGGGGAAATATTACAGCTACAAACCCCACTATATTATATTGTATATTAAGCATGGATCATGAAAAAATTACATAAAAAACTCTTCTCACAAGATCCCTCCAGTACTCAGCTAATTGTCTCACACTGTCATATGCAAAATTGACCAACACATAGCCAATTCTCAGCCTCCGTACAACATTCCTTGCTTGTGCAATCCTTGATGGAATAGATCCCTAAAAGATATTGATTGTTGCCTTCCTTGACTACGCAAGTATCATGGGCACTCCAATGGGTGTTTGGTTGCATCTATGCAACCCAATAATCCTACAATTGATAGTCAACTTCCCTTTCACCTAGAACTCAACTAGGTCTCCACTGGATCTGACATGCATGCAGCTAATAATAGTAAATCCTCAATTGCATGTGAGATCACTGATTTTGAATTAATTAATATTTAATTCACTAGATCTCTCACTAGTTAATCTTCAGTTACAACTAGCACAACTGATTTTAACTCACTTAACTAAGTTAAATTGCTTACAACTTGCATTAACTAATGCACCACTGCACTTCAAACTTTGTTACAACTAGAATTACTCTGCATGCCTCACCAACTACCTCTAACTCAAAATCCACTAGATAAATAAATTTATCACTTTCAGTTAACTGATTCAAGTCAACATTGAGAATATATTACAGTTTAATGTACATCTTAATTAAGGGATAACCAAAATAGACATGCACCCAAAAATAGCACTTTGGGCCCCACCCTAGTCTGGGTTCTTAATGAAACTAGGCATGGGTGTTGAAATTTCTTGTTGAATCTCAACACTCCCTCTCAACAAGAAAGGGATTATCCTTCACCCCGATCATGTCTCTATCGTATTCGAATTTTCTCCTGGTGAGCACCTTCGTCAGAATATTTGCATCTTGATCTTTCGTAGGAATAAATTGAAGCAACATGATCCTTCCCTGCACACAATATCTGAGATGATGGTACCGGATATCTATATGCTTGGACCTATCATGAAACACAGGATTAATCGAGAGTTTAATTCAACTCTGATTATTACAATGAATCACTGTCGGATCCATCTAAGAACCAAACAAACCAACCAAGATCTTTCTCATCTAGATAGCCTCACATCCAGCTTGACTTGCTACCATGTATTCCGCTTCTGCTGAACTGAGTGCCACGGATCGTTGCTTCCTGTTGTACCAAGAAATCGTTGTCGATCCAATGCTAAAGATCCCTCCTTATGTGCTCTTTATGTCCGATGGACTGCCCGCCCAATTTGCATCCGTGAAGCCATGCAGTTTCACTCCCTCTGTACGTTTTTATCATAAACCATTCCAAAAGAGCTTGGTAGGCTTAACCATAGCTTGACTCAGCTTGTTAATTTTGTAGCAAATGTCTGGTCTCATGTTCAGCAAATAGATTAGTGAACCCACTAATTGCTTGTAGACAGTAGCATCCACTACCTCTCCAAAAGTAGCATCCTCTTACCTCCAATTTCCTGGAAGAGGAGCATCCATGGGTTTGCAAATCTCCATGTTAAACTTACCCAGTATCTCCTTTGCATACTTTCCTTGAGACACAAAAATTTCACCATCCCATTGCCATATTTCCAATCCAAGGAAATAATGAAGGAGTCACATGTCCTTCATTTTTAACTCCCTTGCAAGATCCTCCTTCCATGAGTGTATCGGCTTCTCATCACTAGTCAAAATTAGATCATCAACATAAAGAAAAATGATCCATTAGGGGAATTTATAGGTATAAAATGGTCCTCCTAAGAAAAATGTACAACCAAAACAAACTTTATGAGAACTAATAGGATTCAAGATGATGATGTCAACCATGGGAGACGATTCGTCATTTTTGGAGTAAAAAGGTAAAAATATTAAAAAATAATAAAATAATAAAACTACTTTTTCAACTCGTATTTTCAACTTATCTCCCTAAGGGTTTGCTCAAATTTCGAGTGGGAGTTCTCATTGGATGAAAAATTTAATTCCTCGTCCAAGGAGTACCCATGTTGCATACTTTTGATGAACAGTGCTACACGAAAATGAGAAATACATGAAAAATTGTGATTGCAATCACATTTTTCATGTATTTCTATTTTTCATGTAGAAGAGTCCATCAAAAGTATGCAACATGGGTACTCCTTGGATGGGGGATTAAAATTGTGCATCCAACGAGTATTCCTGCTCGAAATTTGAGTAAAACCTTAGGGAGGTAAGTTCAAAATACGAGTTGAAAAAGTAATTTTTTTCTTTTTTCCCTCTAAAATTTGATGATGTAATCAAATCTTATTTTATTATTTCTACTATTATTTTATAATTTCCTTAGGAGTCCCATTTTATACCTCAAAATTCCCCTAATGAATAGCTTACCCTCAACCACAATCTGGTACAGGTTTTCATCTGCTTCACTTTTGGTGAAGCCCAGTCTGGTGAAATAGTTTTCTATCTGAGTGTACCAAGCACGGGGTTCTTGCTTCAACCCATATAATGCTCTTTTGACTCCGAACACATGCAAGTCACTGTTGAAGATTTTGAAACCTTCAGGTTTCTCTATGTACACCTCTTCCTCAATGATCCCATTGAGAAACACAGTTTTCACATCCATCTGATGAATGCACCATCCCATCTGCGCTGAGAGTGAAAGGATGGATCTTATGGAAGAGTACCTTGCAAGAAGTTAAAAATTTTCATCATAATCTATCCCCTTGATCTATGAGAATCCCCGAGCCACAAATATGGCCTTGTATTTCTCCACACTCCCATCAGAAACTGACTTTACCTTGTAGATCCATCTCGATCCAACCACTGATTTTTCGATCGGTCTTAGGACTATCTCCCATGCACTGTTCTTTACAATGGATCCATACTCCTCCACTAGTACACCAACCCAAGTTGGTTGCTGCACTGCTTCCTGAAAGAAAGATGGTTCAGTCACAATACATTTTCTCATGAGAGCCATGTATCTAGTAAATCGGTCAGAAGATTGTCTCTGTCTGCGCTGTGAAATAGGGGCTCCTACATTCTCTGTAGCATCAAGTCTCAATCTATCAGATTCCATGGTGTGCCATCTACCATTTCTGATGGATGGCTCTGCATGAGTGTTTTCCTCCAGTCCATGAACATCCTCATGTGGTTGATCCACATCTTGAGACTCATCCTTGGGAACCAGCAGTTCCTCTTCTGCATGTAATTCCAGCTCCCTCTCAAGGGACAACCGCATGGCTTTCTCCTCATCAAATTTTATATCTCGTCGCAAAATAGTCATTCTACTGTTTGGAAAATACACACAATAATTATGGGGTGTTTCCATGTACCCAAAAAAATCCCAACCTCAGTTGTTGGTTCCACCTTCTTCCTGGCATCCTTGGTCACATGTACATAAATAGATGAGCCAAAAATCTTAAAGAGTGAAACATCAAGTTTCTTCCCAGTGAAAGCCTCTTCAGGTGTACTCATGCCAAGTACTCTATGAGGACAACGGTTTTTTACATGTACCATTTTATTGCATGCTTCCGCCCATAGATGCATCGGTAGGCCTTGATCATGCAACATCGCTCATGTTGCACCCACAATAGTTTTGTTCTTCCTCTCCGCGACCCCATTCTGTGTTGGGTTATGAGGCGCTATGAGTTCTCTTTGAATTCCTTCTTTGCTGCAGAAGTTCTTGAATTTGTTAGAGATGTATTATCCACCATTATCGCTCCTAAGAGCCTTCACTTGCTTCCCTGACTCTTTCTACACCAATGCCTTAAACTCACGGAACTTAGAGAACGTTTGATCTTTCTTCTTCATGAAGAAGATCCAGCACTTACCAGAAAAGTCATCAACAAATATTACATAGTACTTATGTTTTGTTGTTGAAACAACAGAGAATGGTCCACACACGTCTGTGTGAACTCTCTCAAGGATCCCCGAAGCTCAGTTTTCCTTCTCATGAAAGGTGGCCTTTACATATTTTCCCATAGTACATCCCTTTCATGTGTCTAACTACACAAGTGTACCCCTGGGAATACCAGTAGAAATTTGTTGCATGACTTTCAAGGTTCCATGGTGAAGATGGCCCAATCGTCTGTGCCATAATTCGCCCTCATCCTGGCTCACCACTTGACCTGCCTTGCCCATCATTTTTGTGCAGCCATCTACCTCCAGCTTGTAGAGATTCTTAAGTCGAATCCCTATCCTCTTGGATTTTTCCTGTTGTTTTATATCGCAGGAAAACTTTTCCTTCACTAAAAAAAACATCATAGCCTCTATCCTCCAACACTGCAACTGAGACCAAATTTTTATTCAGACCTGGTACATGCATTACATATTTTAATTGAAAGGGTTTACCCGACTGCCTCTGAAAGGTAATGGCACCAATATCGGTATCATTATATCGTCTGTCATCACCCATTTCAATATGTATCTAGAGATCCTTCTCCTCCAAGTCACTGAAAATATTGCGAAGGAAAAGAACCATTTTATACTTTTCTCATTTATTTTTATTTTTTATTTTTCTGTTGATTATATTTAATCTCGGTAGTTGCTTGTTGAACCTATTAAATTTTTGGCGTTGGGTTCATTGATAACAAATTTTGAGGTGAGTGATATGGTATAAATTATATGAATTTTATATAAATCATTATTTTGGTTATTGTTTAGTGGACATTGTAATAGAAGAAAAATGTTATTATGTTTTGAAGCGAGTGATATGGTATAAATTATATGACTAGCAATTGCACCATATGTTGCAAAAGAAACGCTGTAAAGCAATAACATAGGAAATAGTCGTATAGAGGAAAAATTGACAACATGCATTTTAAATCAAAATTGATTGAATATCTCAATCATAATGGACAACCAAAATTACATATTATTTTAAAATGTTCGTAGCATTCTAGTACAACAACTTAGTAATAGGCAATATTTGAGCTAAGCCTCTCATTGAATCACAGAGTTCATGGTCTTCCAAAAATAGCTTAAGAGAAATCCCTGTTAGGAAAGATGATTGGTGCAAGCACAGTCCAAATAAACAGAGTTGCTGCTATCAACTCCATTGAGATGTGCACCCAAATGGATGGCCAACCCACATCATTGGATTTTATTATTGAAGTAGAAGTTGTTTTCCAGCCAATTAGAATCATCACTGAATACATGTTTGCAGCAGCAAATATAAGATGGAACAGAGAATAAGAATATGCAACAGGTGTGCTTTCATCTTTATGCTTCTCGTGATCAAATGCATACAGGCACAAAGAGGTCTTCTCTGAAACTGGATCATCTCTCGTAGATTCAAATGTCAATTTACTTGAGTTAGAACTAGTACTCACTGCAGAATACAACAGTGACAAAATTGTTGTAACCATTCCAACCATACCATCGCCCCTATAACTATAAGCTTTTCCATCGTCAAAATGACCAACTGCAATTATAACATTGCAATGCTCAATATACTCCCTCGACTCTCTTGCAAGTCCAGTGTAGCACAAGTATGTGCAGTAGAGTGACATTACTGAAGCTAGCATAAGGCTTTCTTTAAAAAAAAACGTCATGCTCTAAATTGATTATTGTTCTCTTTTTTTACAGAAAGAAAAAAATGCTGTTTTATATCATGATTAATATATAAACAGTACATTATACAGCATAAGAAGTTTAGTGTAAAACACTTCCGAATATAAAAACAACATTGCCCCTAAAATCAGAAAATATTGTGATCTGGAAATAACATACGGATCAGATGAAACTAATAATCAAGCAAGAATCGCTGACAAAATATGAAAGAATCCCCCCAATTGCCAGTTGGAAAAAATTAACAAAAATAGCATGGAGAGAATATGAGAAACAAATTGATTATTGTTCTCAAATATATATATATATATATATATATATATATATATATATGATAAACATAGAAAATTCAGAATCTTTGAAAACGTTATGCTCTGGATTTTTCTCACAAACTCAGTAATGTAGAATGCTACAAAATCTCAGATTTGTATGTTTTCGGATGGGAGGATGGTCTATTTTATGGGGAGAAATTATGGTTTTAGGGCCCCGCACTTTGCCATATTTAATTTTAATTTTATGTTTCTTTGTGATTTTTAAAATATGTTCTTTTTGGAGGATCGGCTAGCTTGACATTTTTACCAAGCCATAAACAAATCTCGTGTGGATCCTTCTGGAAATGTATCCGAAACAGAGCTGGATGCAGATCGACAGAAACACTATTCTCGGATCCAATCCAGTAACATAGACAGTGGGTCCCCATACATGCCGCATGCATATAAAGTTAAATTGTTGTGGGACTTGTAAGTATGGGCTGATTACTTGAAAATGCAGGCCTCCAGTCTAGCGTCTAATTTAATCAGTTAATGTTGTAGAACAATTTTTGAGTAAATGCATCTATTAAGGGCCAAGGCATCTCTGGGACTTTACATTTGAAGCAATACCTTACATTGTAAGCTGTTACTAATAGGTCTGCACCCATGCGTTTGTGCAGATGTTGTGAATACATCTGCCTCTTAGCTCTATAAATGAGTTATTGAAATCAAAATTACAAACATGGAGTTGTGTTTGAGCCTGAGCTTTGCCAGATCAAAATCAAGATGAAATTGAAAGCTAATGTATAAAGAAAAGTGGCAATATACCACATATGAATATAAAGTTAAACTGCTATTGATGGAACAGTTACTAGAAAGATATAAATGCAAGCCTCTGGTTGAAACTTATTTCAATCAATTCACAACAAATTTTGAGTAAATGTATCTATTGAGTCATCTCTCTCCGCCTTCATGTCCTGCATTTGAAGCATACAATCGAAAGTGCTCCTAGAATCTGCATTTGAAGCACACAAGACAGTATAATCAACCAACCATCTCGCTCTATATATATTCCTTAAGATGCTCATGCAAAGCCTCATGGGAAATACTTATGCAAAGATCTTCATGATTGAAATATGGGCAAAAGAACTTACACTTGGAAACACATAAAAATGAAAATTCTCAGAAAATCATTGATTCTATGTCCATGTTTGTGTGCTTTTAACAGGGATTTCCAAAAGTAGGTGTTCACATCTCTGCATCTTTGGTTTTGTCAATGGACAGGTGCGGGTATATACATCTAATGAGGTGGAAACATAATTGGAAGCAGCCAAAAGGGAGTATTTGCAGGCTGCTATTGGTGTTACTGCTGAGAGGAAGGTCTTATTCCAAAACTGTTAGATTGGTATATGTGGGATTTTGCGAAGGATAAAAAATCCTTGTTAGAGTGGATATGTGAGCAAGTACCAATCTCTTCAAGAGCTACTGTGGAGGAATGCTTGAAAGGAAAGACAGATGAAAGTGTTTCACAGGTGACAGAAGTAATGCCATATGAATTCACTTTCCGATATCTTCTACCCTTTTAATTACATACATACAAAGAGTCGTACATTACAATGTCCCACTGTTTGGAGGGGAATTTGTCTTAAGATGTAAAGTATTTGGGAGAATGTCGCTATACGAGTAAGTTGTAACTATACTGAGTGGATTCTTGGAACCTTATTCATTTAAAATGGTGAGGTAGTTGTACTAGTTCATGCTTCCATGTATATATATCAGATTCTTGTAAAAGTGCTCCTGATTCTTATTTCAGGCACCAACAAGTTAGCGATTCAATTCTATAAAGTTTGGGTCCTGTATAATTTACACCTTTCAATAGTTTTGAAGAACTAGAAACTTCCAAGAACACTTTTGAGGTCAGTTTATCTACTGCATTGCTTATGGCTTCACCATCAATTTACCAGTACATACACAGATTTGGAAAGCAAGACAATATAATGGAATTTAAGGCAGAATTGATATATACAGAATGGAATTTAAAAATAGAATTTATATACACATTGCGTATATCAATCAAATTGTCCAGAATATCAACATGTAAAGCAGTAACATAATAGAAAGTAGTAACTATTATGCTATTGCATTGCAGCTACAAATAGAATTAAGTTTATAATGAAAAAAACTCCAATAAACATGCATTTTAAATCAAAATTGATTGAATATATCAATCATAATGGACAGCCAAAATTACATATTATTTTAAAATGTTCGTAGCATTCTAGTATAACAAGTTAGTAATAGACAATATTTGAGCTAAGCCTCTCGTTGAATCACAAAGTTCATGGTCTTCCAAACACAGCTTAAGAGAAATCCCTGTTAGGAAAGATGATTGGTGCAAGCACAGTCCAAATAAATAGAGTTGCTGCTATCAACTCCATTGAGATGTGCACCTTCTTACTCTACCATATTTTGGGTTGGGGTTTTGTTTGCATGCGAATATATGAATACAAAATTCATGATTATTATTGTGAAAGTCATAGAGAACCAATATGTAGGGGTGAAGGATACCAAACATATTTCAGAAAAGGAAAGGAATGCTATAAAAACAATTTATTATAAACAACACTGCCCATATGAGTTTTAATTTATTCATCAAATTTTCAAACTGTATATCATCACTTTTAACAGTTATATTGTTCTAGAGTCCAGAAACATATTGTTTTAGAGTCCAGAAAGAATAGTACAAGTATTCGCAGATTCATTGTGCCATAAACAAGCAAAAACAACCACAGATATCATGATTCATTACAACAAAGTGCAAAATGGATATTGAGTGAAAGACTTTTACCCTCAAGTACATTTCTCAGATCAATGAGCTTCGCCTTCAAGCCTTTGCAGCAGTTTGCATGCATGGTGTAAACATCATCCATGTCTGGGATCCTCTCGTAGAATCCCCCAAAATACTTCGTTTCCAAGAACATAAATTTCATGCCCCTTGTAGCAAATCCGATTTTGAGCTTGAGAGTATTTAAGACGTCCCACTCTTTCTGGCGTGGGAAAAAGCGTCTTGACAGATACCAATCTTTGTAAAATCTGATGGTTCGTTCATTGGAACGGATGTACATGAACCCTGTGTTGGCATCGCTCTAGACATCCAAAGGGTCGCCATTGTATTTGTCACATGTCATCTGGATGTTTGCATCTTGTGCCAGTCTTGCAAAGGGATTTCGCAACCACATTTTCAGCATCCTGCACAACAAAATGAAGCACACTTGTCAACAAATTTGCAGCCACCGAGAAGAAAACGAGCTCGATGTATAAGAATAGAAAGCCTTACAGAGTTCGATGTCGTAGAAACCCTCACAGAAATCTGATTTTCATCAATATATATTTACGTTATATAACTGAATAAAAATAATCGTATTTAATTCTAAGGCTTAGATTATTTGAATCGTCTAACATTAAAATCAAAGGTCCATAATGGTACAGGTAGCTATTTAGGAAAGTTGTTTTCAGATAAGTACGCTTTACAATGTGAACAATCTTAAACTAGAAATTGCACCACGTATTTGCCAAAGGCTTAGTAAGGTGGTAGCATAGAGAAGAGTATCATTGATGAAAAAAGATGTGATATGTTATGTGATTTAATTGAATATTCACCATCAATCTAAACAACCATTAAAGCATTTGAAATAGCACTAGAATCGAGTCTCTTTTGAGTGAAGTGTTTCACAAGAAACCATGGCCTAAGTTTGATTGTCTAGAGTCAAGCTAGAATATGCTTCTCTTTCGCACTCCTGACCTTAGGCCAAACCTTGCAATCCACTGGAAGTTAAACATACTCATGTATATTAAGACTGTAAGTTTTTCCCTCTTCTCATATAATGACACTGTGTCTCCATTAATGTGCTCACACTACTATAGTTCTGAATATTTTGTGGCATATCAAAAGGCTATTGTTTCCCCTTACCCAAATGCTTGTGAACCATTTTTAATTTACCATAGAAATATGAGAATGACATCTACTTCTCAAGTTTTCTCTCTGAACCCATATTTCTACCATTAATAGTAGAAAAAGAAAACAGAAAAGAGCCATATCTCAATTTTTAAACAGATTTTTCGAGTCAGCTGACTCACTGAACACGTGAGACAATTGAATTGAAAGATGTTATAAAACTTGATATGATAGTGAGAGACACAAATAAATACAGTTCAAGCATGGCCTTATTCTAATACATTTTCTATACTAAGAACTTGTGCACAAAATACTTAAGATGTCAAGTTACACTATTGATCACAACTAATTCATTTAACACTCAAACAAACTGAAATGAAAGATGATATTAAACTCGAAATGATAGTGAGGGAACTCGATTCATGGCTCTCTAAATGTCACTTTTTTCGTTTTTCTTTATCTGAGTTGGGATTCAATATCATCATCATATACAATACGGTTATCCCTAAGTGGCCATAATTTTTTTTCTTATAAAAAGATTTTCTACTAAATCTACTAGGGGACTGTGAGGCTTGAAGATTGTGTACACACAAATCATTGGCATTGTAAGTAGTTAAAGAAAGCAGAGCACCGACAATATCAAAACAATTTTTATTTATATTTTTTACTCTTTTGCATGAAATGGACTTGAAAGAATCATTCTAAATTTGGTTTTAATATAAGCAAATATTACAACTAAAGAAGTGCCTTATTGTCGAGTGTCATCCCAAGATCTCCAAATATTTCATTACGTGCATTAAATAAAGCTCATCCACCACCTTCAACCAGGAAGCCAATGATAACAGATTTTTCACTGGGCAGTGTGGCTCTGCAATCAAGGTCAACAATTTACTCCGTTTATCGTCTACTCGATCATGGGAAAGTTCTTGAAGGGTTTTTTGCAAGGTGTTTTACTTTACAAAATACATCAAGGGAAGCATCGTACGTGCCCTGGTCTGGGATTTGGAAACCTATTTCAAAGGAAAGGAAGGTGGGATGCTAGAATGCACAGAGAATGCAAGATTAATTAACCAAAGCATTTTAGACAAAAAAAATTAGGCTGAAAGAGCTTGATTAAGACATCATCCATATCATATAAGAATGTTGGGGAGGGTCATTGTGACATTATAAAACTCCATAGCATAGAAAATTCACCTTAGACATTCAGCTCTCCTACTGGACCAATTCCTTCTTGAATTTTTTGCATCATCAAGCATACCATTCCCATACAAATATATAAGAATTATATAATATGAACATGAACATGCACAATTAAAAAAATTAATAAATAGTATCCCTTCGATATGGAGCCCGAGATGCACGAGTAGCAGATGGAGTAGCACCAGTACGAGGAAGTGCAGGCGACAAACCTTGAGCAACATTTGGGATAGGAGTAGCAAAGGTAGCAGGAGTAAGATTAAAGGCAGTAGTTCAGAAGTTTTAGATGGAGAGTGGATTGGAAAACTCTGTTGGCAGATATGAAGGTTATCATTCTATCCACTGGGGGATTGTTAATTTCTAAAATCAGTAGTGTACATTGCAGGCTGCCATCCCACAACAACTGTGCATAATTACTACGCTGGGACAGTGATTGATGGAAATTATTGGAGTATGGAAAGTAAAAGTAGCTCGAAAATTGCTTTTGCTCTAGTGAGAGAGGAAAATTTTGAGGTTTTTGCCGAATTTGATAAATATTTGACATTGCTCTGTCAATAGTATTCGGTAGGCAATGATACTTTAGACATTGACTGTCATATGTCAAAGCTATTTTTACCGATTCTGGTTTTCTTCCTTACATTTGCTCTAGTGATTGCTCTGTTTATTGGACACTCTTCATTGACTAAGAGAGTTGCAGGCACATCTAGGCACATCTCAGCCCCGACAATCATTTTTTTCCTCAATATTTGACAGCCTTGAAGGCCTTGAAGCCCATGCAGCAGATTCATATTGCATAGTCCCCATCCTTTCAACCTTTTCTTGTGATCATCTAAGTATTTTCTTGAGCTCCCTACATCCTTAGAAGAGTCACAGGAACAAATATCCTTCCTTTTAATCTCTTTTGGGGACTAATAAGCCCTGTGATGGATGCCAATGAGATCAAGAGATGTCCCAACATTCATTTTCACATGGATCACCCCTAGTATTGTCACGTCCATGTGCCCTGTTGATCACAATTTATGAACAAGATATCCCTGAGGTATGGCCTTGAGATTGGATTTGTTTAAAGGAGATTTATCCTTGACATGGTGAAAATTTAATGCTTTGGGAGGGGATCGAAATGTTTACAGATATAATGAGGCCCATTTATTACAAAAGGGATGGAAAGGGACAAACATCCTTGCTTTTACTCTGTTTAGGGGACTAATAAAACAAACCCTGGTTGACAGCATTAGTACTCTTAAAGGCAGGTTAGGACAAGGCAAGGTCACATGTGAAAGAGAATGAAAGTACCCAATAATTATACCATGACAAACAACAAGAAGTTGTTTCCATACGGTCATGTGTAAGAGCACACTGTTCCACCAACAATGGTCTGCAAACAGCTTCTGTGAGCTGGTCCTATCTTGGAAGGTTGGTTGATTATATTATTTTTCATGCAAAATCAGTCCCCTAGAGCGACAGCTCTGCTTGGCATTATGGAAGTCCACTTGATGAGAGTACAAAGTTTTCAAATAGATCATACTCTGTAGCTGTGTTTACTGCCACACTCAACAGAAGCACTGGCAACTCAAGCAAGAAATGTATATATGTTTTCATACTTTTATGGTAGTATATGGTAAATTTGTCAGGGTTATATTATTGTTTCATGCAAACTCAGTTCTCGAAGCTGACTGCCAGAGTACCAAGTTTGCTAAAGGTTTGGAATTTGCAATCGAGATAAAAATGTCAATACTATTTTGACCATACTATATTATGTCAATACTATATGGAGCATACAATTTCACTATGTCTGAGCCTTCAATGAGAGTACCATGTTTGCAAAAGGTTTGGAATCTGTAATTAAGATAATGATGCCAATACTATTTGGACCATACTATTTAGCTATATATAAGGTCACAGTCAACTGAAACTCAGGGAATTAAAACATGAAAAATCACTGTTTGATCTTGAAATTCTTTTGTTTTTAATGGCTTACAATAAATGGCAGAGCAGAGGCTAAAAAGAGTATTTAAATTATGAAGAAATGTTTATTGTATCACGTGAACAGATAAAAATGGCTAATTTTTTAAAATTTACTTATTATTTTCCTCTGCCTGAGATATCTTATGATTTGTTTCCCAGCCTCTAGTTTAGTTGAGAAGTAGAAATTCTGAACACTGCTTTAAAAAACTACATTTGCTCTAGGCCATCAGATGCCCAATATATGTTGTGATTTGTTACACAAGCTACAGGTTATGATTTGTTTCCCAGGCTCTAGTTTATTTGAGAAGTAGAAATTCTGAACACTTAAAAAAAGTACATTTGCTCGAGCCCATCAGATGCCCAATATATCTTATGATTTGTTGCACAAGCTACAGGTTATTTGAGAAACAGAGATTCTGCTTAATATATCTTATGATTTATTGCACAGGCCCACAAGTTATTTGAGAAGTAGAAATTCTGAGCATTTCATCTCCTACATTCTAGGGTCATTCCATAACTGCAAATTTCTCAAACCATGCCTCCATATACATAGCTTCTTAATTGTTTTAAAGGTGATGATGATGTTAATGAATCCTTATCATAACCAAATATGACCATTCCCACTCATGAATGTTTCAAATTTTACTACAGATAAAATGAAACCATACCATATTTCCTTCGATGTTTTACATCACACACAGATCAATCCATAAGCTTTAATCATTAATGCAATGAGAAAATATAAAATAGCCAGATGCAAAAAATATATCACATTTCCATTCAAAAAATAAACATTTTACACAGTACAAATCCATAACAATTTTCTTCCCTGTTCCAACCTCAACAACAGTACATGATTGTATAAGAAATTAACTACCAACAAAAATTCCAAAGTTAAAGAAAGACATCATCGTAAAAGTCATAACTTTCAAAACTGGATGACTTCACTTCTGCCATTGCACCTAAAAGATCAATATAAAATCCGTTAACAGTGGAACAAGAGAATATTAAAGAAAACATTAAAATCACTGTTGCATACCTAGTCATTTACTTCTCGGAGGAGTTTGGCCCTCTCTTCTTTCCAAAAGTAACCACTGCAAGGTAGAGCAGTAGTGTCAATTAAATTCATTTTCAATATGTAATTTATGTTTTATTTTCTGAAAGCTGAAGTGTTCTGAAACAGAGTCCTTGCACAATACATTCACATGTTTCAGTACACATAGTTTCCAGATACAACTGTACATTCAGATAAGGTACCCGTACAACCCAAGAAATTATAAATTATATGGAAAAAAACCCAATACAAAAACATACAATCAACTCACTATTACAAGAAGCATGCAAATTGTTCAAAACTTTAATGAATCATAAAAAGTGGAATGTAGAAAGATACAATTAAATAGAAACCATTCTACATTTAACCTTGTAAGAAGATCACTAACATGTCCTGTAAAAATAACTTGGGAATGACAGATGTAACAATTTAACAGACATATAAAATACAAATAAAAACATCACAATTTATAAATCATAAATGAAGGGTAAAGACTCGGCAACGAGCATCTTGGATTTTTCGAGAACCAGCAAAGTCTTTATATTGGAAAAAAAATCACAAATTTCAGGTTTTCTGTGAGATAGGGTCATGTGTCAATTCAAATAGCTAACTGAATCAAGAAAGGAGATTTGAATAAGGGACAGTACAGTCTCAGACACAGATTAAGTAAACAATTAATTGATTAATCAAATCCTACTTCCTCAAAAACTCGGTCAAATAAAATTCAGACTGGATGGGAAATGTTGATGCATCATTCAATAGATTGCTTCGACAGAGCAGCAGATCTTTCTCTTTGAAAATTTCAGAACTCACCTAATCTTAATGACAAAAATTCTAAAAAAAAAACCATTACGTATTATTGATGATTTTGAAACAACGCCTACTGAAGCCCCCAACGCCAAAAAAATTGTGCCTGAACTTTTTGTTTCTCCGGAATTAAGGAATGATCCAAACAACTGTAAAATAATGACCTTCAGGTAACTGAATTGCATGGCAATAAGAACCATTGCTTATTTTATGCAATATATTTTTGTTTACTTACAAAAAACCTGTTACCATATCCATGGATCCACACTTCAGATCTGTATCCAGACCCACATAGATCTACGACAGATCCACCAGCAAAATGGTTCTGTTTTACGTGGAAACGGATCCTTGCACCAGAAATAGTTCCTGCATTTGGAAACAGATAATTGGAGATGCACAGAAAGGATGGTTGATTTTCCCTAAAATGGAGGATATGATTCCATCCAATGGGAATCGGGTGGTTTCTTAATAGTACTGTATAAAATGAGATGTAAAGTTTCATAAAAAAGTGTGTGAGAGAGAGGAGGAAATAGGAGATAGTCTGGAGAAGAAATTCTCAGCAGGGTATTCAGAGATGTACAGAGACAGCACTGAGATCTTCATTATGGTTAGTTCATTAATGGAATTACTGTGCATTTATTTTCTTCCAACTCTGTGTATATTGACTGGAATTGATGGAGAAAGAGTTTTCAGAAGCCACGTCCTAGCTGGGATTGATGTCCCGTTTGAAGGCCGAGTTCAAAGAGAAACTGGAAGACAGGGCTTCAAAGGTCTTGGCTGGAGGACAAATGGAACTGCCTACTACAAATCACAGTCATATTTCACCTGTGAAGGTCGTTTTAACCAGGTAAATTTGTATCATTTCCATTTCTTAGCTCACCTAGCAGGACAAGTGAAAATGAATGTCTGTTTTTATTTATTGGAAAGTCTGAAGCACATGGTTGCTCATTTCCGGGCCAGGGAAGACCCATCCCCACATTTTGTTTATCACAAAGCTCTAATTAAATTATTAATTGAAAATCAATTGGCAAAATTTGAAGGGACATGGAGCCATTTTCTATTTTGGGGAGGGTTTCAACCCCAGCCTCCTAAGGCTGAACGAGGGAGGAAGAAGGGTGCCAAACAGGGCAAGAAAACTCCGGCAGGAACTTCCTCTCAGGGTACCTCCACTGAGCAAACCCAAAGTCAAAAGGAGAAAGAAATACCCTCATCTTTTGGTCCTAAAATACCTAAGGTTTATGCTAGAAGAAGTGATAGGCTTGGAAAGACATGGCCTACTATAAATCTGCATCCTATTGTGAATTTGCCTCATGCTGAAAATCCACCCACTGAGAGTTCCCCTGCCAAAACCCAGCCACCAGAGCAGACCAAAGGAAAGAAGGTCGAGCCTGAACCCCGTGATGAAGAGATTCCAGTTGAAAAAGAATCCACACTGTCTAAGATGTTTAAAAGAAGTAAAAGACCTCACACAGGCCCTCAAACAAATTGAGACTAAAGATAAAGTTGAAACAAAACCTTGACCTTGTCAAAGAAGTCATAGACATGGCCAATGTTCCACTACTAGACCTGATAATAAACAAAGAGAAAGTTGCATGTTCTAAAAAGTCGAAGACTAAGGCAGCTAAAAAGAAAATCCCTATGGAAACCAGACAAAGAAAGTGGCAGAGGATGGATAAGGTGTACCTTCTTTTGGAAGTGTTCAGTACCCTCAGCTGAGAATTTGGTAGCCATTTTTAGGTTTTTGATCTTTCACTGCTAAAGTGAGTTTTTGATCTGCCACTGATCAAATACCTGTCAGCATTTAAGCACAAAAGGGCATAAAGGAGGGCTAACATTTCCATTCTCAGTGAATTTTGCAAAGAAGCACTTAACATTTCCATTGTCAGCGCATTTTGAAAGAAAGTGTCTGAAAGAAGCACTGCCAATCGGCCCGTCAGCAAAACCATCGGTTCAGGCAGCTAAAGGATTGATAGTGGCAGTATTAGCGTATTGCAGTAGGGATACCTGAGAAGACAGGAGCTTAAACAGAAGTCTGATTTTGAAGGATGACGAGGCTAATACGGGGTAGGGGCTGACTTTCAATTCTTCGCGGATCTGCATCGTCCCCGGACCCGTTTCTCTGACCAGTGCGAGTAATCCCAAGACAATGCGCTCTTGTATCCCTTATCGAGGCCACCTTCCTTCCTGCATTCATCACTTTGTCCCTATTACCGGTAGGAGCCCCAAGATAGGGATAAACCAATGGCTCTGAGGAAAAATTAATCAGAACTTAGTTGCAAGCTACTGCCTCCGTTTTCCATGTACGGTTGAAAATGTTTTAATCTAACATCCAATCTAAGGGTTTCACATTGTGACCTGATGCACATCCTTAAAGTTGTTTCAAATAATAACGCCCTTATGGCGTAATTAAAAATAATAATAATAATAATTATTAATTGATTATCTTACTTGAAAAAAATATAATCAATTTATAAATAAACTAATAAATAATTAAAAATGTCAAATTATTGGCGAAGCGTTTCCAAAGCGCATGAATTTCCAATTCCGCGTTCTTTACTACCGCTACGAAAAAGAAAGGGACGCGATCCGTAAATGAGCAACTTGGAATGGTCAAGGGCCTATTGATATAAATGAGCTTTCAACATAAGGTGGGGGATTGCCTAATCCTGACCAAACAGACCACGGGCCCTGCATTTGAATTTTCTAACTGCGTGACGAGTTAGATGGTTCATATAAAATTATCAACGGGCACCAACCGATTAGTCATCCAGTCTATCTTTATGAACACGTTAGAATGTACAATGCGTTCACATAAAATTATGAAATATTTTGAAATATTTTTGCATTTGTTTTATTTTTCTATGAAAAATATTCTGTTTTCAATAATCTAATTAATTATTATATAAGTTAAATTAGTAATAAAATTTATCAAATATATATATATATTTTTTAATAATATATTTCATATTAAAAAAAAAAAAAAAACAAAACACTAACTTAAATTATGATTTTATTACTATTATTATTAATTAAAAAAATGATATATATGAATAAACATATATGCATTAACATTAAAAAAATATATAACAAGAATTTTAATTATAGAGATTCACTTTTCATTTTACATTAAAGACTTTTAATTTGTAAATAGGCCTTGTTACAATGCTATAGATCAATATTATGATTTATTAATAACACATGCCCAAAAAATCATAATTCATATAGGTTTTGTTACAATACTATGGACCAATATCACGATTTATTAATGCCACATGTTCAAAAAATCATAACTCATATTCATATGACACATGTTTATAGGATTTTTTGTTTTTTGTTTAAGCCTTGCCTATTTTGGAATATGGCTTTTATAATTTTAATTTAATTATCAATCATTATTATGAAATGAAATGATCTTTTAACATCCACAAGACTAAAAATAGTCTATGGGACTATGAGTTCCATGTTTTTCATCTTTTGCATTTCAGTCCCTTTTTTATTCAAATTGATGATGAGCTGGCCCAACCTTCCAACAATCCCATTGCTGAAAAGACAATCCCAAGAAACTGATGCTAACACATTCTCTTAACTTTCTATGATGTCTTTGAACGCATCACATTCCAAAACGAAATGTTTTTTCGATTCCATTGCCCAAGACGTGCAGAATGTACACACTCGTTCTTCTCAATCTTCTTTAGGTCTTTTCCACTGTCCCGTTTCACACCGAAGTTGATGCGAGTTGGTTCTTAATTGAGAAATAACAAAATTTTCCCTCCACGGAATGTTAGCTCCACTGTACTCTTTTTGTTGGAGATCATATGTAGGGTTGAATTCTTCAATGTAGTACTTCTTCTTTCTACCCAACTCTTTTCCCCATACCCGTTTACGAAACTTCTCCATAACAAAATTCTTTAGCTCCTTGCTATTTGTGGGACAAACATTGAGGTAGATATTTCATTTTTGCATCCATGTGTAGTTTTTCCTCATCCATGTTTTCTTTCTTTCACTCATGTCTTCCTTGAAGATAACATTAGGCCATCTACCTACTCCCATTTGCTCATTATTTTTAGATATTTTATGAGTCGCACCATAGCAATTGCTTCGATGGGAATTGCTCCTATTTCACTCAACATTATCTCATATGGTACCGAAATTTTTATTTTGAACTTGCTCATGATCAAGCGTTTCAGATTTTCTCCATTTACTTCCATTTTGAGACGGGGGTGCTACTATCCCACAATTCACACCCATATAGCATCATTGGACAAACTAGGAGTCCAAAAAGCACTTTAATCATTTTCCAATCACATAACGTTGCCTCTCTACATCTGTTTTGAAGAGCATATAACGTTTTCCACCTTCCTAAGATTATCTTCTTTCTGCAGTCCTCCCAATTAAGTTTGATTTTGAAATCAATCCCTAGGTATTGGTACTCATTTACTTCTTCAAGAATGTTTCCTTCAAAGAAGAACATATGTTGAATCTGCTTCATTTTATTAGAGAAAATCATTATTTTGGTCTTGCTAATATTGACTTGCATCCCCACTACTCTACAAAAATTCTCAAGGGAATATAGGTGCATCTGCAATCCATGGGCCGGTTTAGAAATCAATACATGATCATAAGCATATAAAAGAAGCTTTATCACAAACTCCCCCAACCGAACACCATCAACACCTTGAAAATTTAGCCACTCTTCCAGTTTATCAATATATAAATGAAAAAGAGTAGGGGATAGAGGGAAACCTTGCTTGACCCCAATGTCACTTCTAAAGCTTTATGAAATACCCGCTGGGGTTCTAATTTTGACTTTCACCTCTTCATAAATTCTATGGACAACAACTCTATAATGCAAAGGAATTTCAAGTTCTTCCATTCTACGCCACAAATTATCTCTAGGGATTGTGTCAAATGCCTTTTTGAAGTCAACAAAACAATGGAATACTTCTTCTTTATCCCCCCAAACCTTTTCAATAATGTGTCTTAACGTGATGCCATGATCCACTGCAGAATGCTTCAACCTAAAACCAGCTTATCCTTTTGCCCTCTCTTCTTTTACTTCTTCCCACTTACTGATTCTATTTTCTACCATGTTGCCAAAAATATTTGCAAAAAAGTATTTATCATAACGGTTCTATAATTGGAAGGATTATTAATTTCTCCACTTTTAAAAAGGGGTATTTTTAAGCTAGTTGTCCAGTCTCCTGGGAATCCTTGTTGAATGATGTTGTTGAATATTTCCATGATGTGCGGTGCAAGAGTGTTCACTCCCCATTTTAGATACTCCGCTTGAAGTTCAACCAAGTCTTTTTCCTTTCATGTTTTCAACTTATTAATTCCAATCTCTACCTCGTGTAACGTGAAGAGATTTATAGTTGTGTTAAGCCCCTGGGGAGGCTCGGCCTCTGATTCTTTCTCATAGAGTTGTCTTCCATATTCAAACCATTGATTGGTTGTAATATTATTTTCGATTTTCTTCTTCCTTGGTTGAAATTCCTGTTAGAAAAACTTTGGGTTATTCTTGCCTAGATATATGAACTCTTCTCGCCTTGTTTACATGAACTCATTTTTTTCCATTTTTAGTATCTACTTATATAACTTACATTCATCTTCTCCTTGCATGTATTTTTCAAGGTTCTCCTTGCCATTTTGCATTCCTCATCAAACCAAGCATTTACAAGAAAACAATTTGATTCTGATTTCCTATTTTTTTCTCTTTTTCACTTCTCAAGTGCCCTTTGAATTATATTTGTTATCTCATGACTGTTGAAGCTTTGGAAACCAGTTTTCTCCTTCTGAATTAATCTCTCCAGTATTTTCTTGAAGATATTATAATTTTCTAGTGTTAAAATAATTTTTCCCCTTGGTAGTGATTGCCGAGAGCATTGGGTTTTTCTCCTATGTTGTCTTTATTCTACCCATGATAACTTTATATAAATTGGGTTACGGTCTGATTTTAAGTCTCAATTATGTTCTCCAATATTAACTTCTTCTATCTTTTCTATCAAGCTTAGTGAACAAATCACATAATCAATGACACTTGCCCCATTGTATGTATTGCAAGTGAAGTTCCCTGACCTTTTCCATCTGGCTAGACCATTGCAAATAATTAAGTTGAAAGCACCACACAATGTAAGCTATTCCTCTCCAAAATTATTGTTAACTTTTTCATCTTCTGAACCTCTCACCCATTGGGGATTCTCCTATTTAGTGAGCCAAATAGGATTATGATCTTCTTTGCAACAAATAATACTAGCTTGTTGATTTGTTGTTCTATCATTAAAATCTCCTACTAAAAGAACTTCTCCCTGCTGAGAGTATGCGACAATATCTTGATTTAAAGCTGCATACAGATCCTTGTTGTCTATCCCCTTATTTTTGTAAGTTTTTGAGACTTCAGGGGAAAAATATCATGCTGCAATTCTTATGTGATTCTCATTATCTGATATTTTGAACCATAAATATTGTTTATTTGCATCTTATTTCATCAACTAAATGTGAGGACCTTCTTTTCTTTCACTAAAATTAGTATTCTCCCATACCCTTTGTCATTTTCTGCAACCTAGTTCCAAAATTCTAACTTCAAATAACCGTCAAAAACGAGAGTTTTGCAACATCATGTTCATGAGTTTTCGTGAGATAAATTATGTCTCTACCTTTCGCAATAGGCCCTAACCTAGGTCCCCTCCTCCAAGTGTAGTCTCTACAATTCAAACAAACTAAACTTAGGTAGACCTGGGTAGGATTTGACTGCTACACATTTTGACACATAAGAATCAAATTTGAGTCTTCGCCCCTTTTCATCCATGTTGCTCTTGTTGTTTTCATCCCTATTATAGAATTCTCTCTTTTTTCTTCACTGCCATCTTGCTGCCCTGTTTTTTCCTGAGTCCCAAAAACTACAATAATTACTTTGCCATTGTTCAACCATGCCCTTTTCCCTTCATTTCTTGTTGCCCTAATTTTCTTCACTTCTTCCCTTCTCTCCTCTTGTTGTTTGTTGGTTAAATATTCATCTATAAAGAAGAGTGAGCCTTTCAAGACTTTCTTTTTTCTTAAGATATGGTGTTTGTCTTGCATGCTTGCCATGGTGAATTTTATGGGACTAGGCCACTCTTCAAATATCTTCCCCACCCACCTTGCTTGGGAAATTTTCTCCTTCCAATTTAGTTTCTGTTTAAAAAATTCCCTTGTCAAATTGAGAGTACTTTCATTCCTCCCATAATCTCTTATTCCCCTGATAATAAAGTTTGTTTCCCTGTCTTTCTTTCCTTGTGTTCTATTTCTTGTGCTCTAGGCGCACATGCATCTTCTTCTTCCTCTGTCCTTATGTAACCATTAGCGTCTTCAACTCTATCTTTGATTTATTTTGGATCATCTTCCCTATTGTTCTTTTTTGTCTTCTCTTTCAAAAGATCTGTTTGTTGAGATACTTGTGTATCTACCTGAGTTGCTTTAGAAATTATCACATCCTTGTTTGCTGCCCTTGATTCTATCATGGTTTGCTACGCTGTCTTCATGCTTTTTCATTCTTGTTTTCCTATCTCTAGAGCCTCTTGTAACATTGTAACATGTTATTTTAAAATTCTATTACCCTCTATTAAACACCGATTTCCAAATGTGATCTCTCAAATTTTGCGGTCCCTTTCTTGTTCTTTGGCTTCCAAAATCTCCAGCCTTGTCGTGGCCTTCATCAGTTCTTCGACATAGAGATTTGATGACCAAGTAATATGTGTGGAGGTGGGACTGTAAATGGTTGACTCTTCTTTATTTTTGCTGCTCTTATTTATTTTCTTTCTCTAGAACTGTTTTTTTTTCTTTGTCTTTTTCCTTGTTCTCATTTGAGGCGAGCAAGTCTACGCCTTAAAATGCCCCGATATTGCTTTGCATTTACTCAAATATACTTTCCTGTTTTGTCTGTTGAAGCAATCTTGACTTGACCTAAATGATTGGTTTCCACAAAACCTAATATTTCCTTGCCATTTTCAACCACTTTTGGATCTTCGACGAAATTCCCCACAATAAACGAAATAACGAGTCCCTTTTACTCTGTTGTTTCCTCCTGAGGAATTTAATCTAAGTAGAATATCTTTAATAGTATACACAAATCAAAGGTTGAGACTTATCTTCAAAGTAGTTATGCCCTTTTTCCCCTTTTAATTAAATTCATTAACTAAAAAAATGATTATGTAGACAAGTGTCACAAGAAAGAAGTTATGTTTTTTTAGGCATGTGGTATTAATAAGTCACAATGTTGAAACAAAATATATTTACAAATTAAGAATCTCATGATAAAGTGATGATGAATATTTATGATTCATAATCTTGTTAGATGTTTTTTTTTAAATGTATATATGTTTAACTTATATTGTGATTCTTTTTATCATTAATAATAATAATAATATCATTCCTTTTATCAATCATAATAATAATAATAAAGTGGTTATAATTTAGTTGTTTGTTTGTTTGTTTGTTTTTTATTTGAGCTATGTGGGATGAATGATGAAACAAGTGTTTTAATGCTTATTATGGATTGATACCTATTGGCATATAGTAGTCATTTAATTTATATGGCTATGCTAGTAATTAATCAATTTAATTAAAAGAGCACAAAGGACATAACTAATTTTGAGATAAATCTAATTCTTTAATCAATGGGCACCACTAAGAATATTCTAGAATATTTCATGGAGGTTAAATCTTTATCATTTACCTAATAATTATTGATAACTAAATTAAAATTTTGGAAGCCTTGTTTCAAAATAGATACACCTATCCGCATAATTATACAATGATATAAGGGCTTTGTCATGCCCCCTCATGATTGTTGCACAAATTTGGTGTGACCTTCGCGAGAGGTGTTGGATGGTTACCTAGTTGTGTATGTGGGAAGATAATGTAGGTGGGAGTGAGATTGTTAATTTCCTCTTGAGTTTAAAGTTGCATGGTGAGGATTAAAAGGGAAGAATATGATTGAGTGCATCTCTACCATTTATTTGGTAGCTCCCTTTCAATTCCAAAATATACACGCTTATCATCATAATCATAGTTATTCAGTCGCCTCAAGGCTAGAAATCAACTAAATGACATAGTTTAAGGATGTGAATTTTTGCTTCTTTCCAAAATTTGGTGACACTATTTTTGGTGTGATCCTAAACTTGGCATTTTAGGCATATATAATCTTGGTGTGATATGTAATGTCCCTCTTCTTATTTTATGTCTTGGCTCTCAGGACTTGCTAGGAATAATGATATAACTATTAAAATTTGTGAATGTGTATATACTTGAATCTGAAATTGTGACTTCTTAAGAGTAAACACATGTTCTTAACAATTAATTCCAGTCAAACTGTAAATTTATATATATATTTCATAAATTATAATTTTCAAATTTAAAAAGATAAAAATATTTCATTTATTTTGTGATGCCAGGATACTGGGTTAAACAGATCCTAGCATGTAAAAACTCATGTGCTTCTTTTAAAATTAAAATTCTTCGTTGAATACACAAATATGTTCAGAACCTATGAAGGAATGAGAGCCATATAAATAAAATACTGATATAAAAACATAAAAACTCTTCGGATAAATATTACAATGGGTGGCCTCTTGGCTCTCAGCCCTTCAAACCATTTCTCTTACTCTCTCTGTATTCCTCACTTCCTCGCTTCCTCGCTTGTCTCACTTGTTTTTCTTCCTCACCCAATCCTCCTATTTATACAAAAATATAAATTTATTTCATTCCATAATTTCCTCCACACAAATCTCAACTTAAAATCTAATTTAGATTTATCTTTTTTTGGACTCAACTAAGTCCCGTTTATGGAATTCCTCATCCCAAGATCATCTACCTAATTCCCTCCACTCATATCCTTAATTATTTAAGGAATATTTACAATAATCCTCACATTTATATTTTCTCTCCTAATTTATTAAAAATGAGCAAATT
>CM076579.1:141073541-141106536 GCA_034641835.2 Pinus albicaulis | reverse complement strand
TAAATATTATATAAATCATTATTTTGGTTATTGTTTAATGGACAACGTAATAGAAGAAAAATGTTATTATGTTTTACAAATAGAGTTGTTACATTATATTTTATATATATATAAAAGTTTTTTATAGTTATTTATAATGTAAGATGAATTTTTAAAAAAATATCTTTTTAAAATAAAATTAGTTTACAATATATTAGTATTGTGTTTGGCAACATTTTAAAAATTAATTTAGTTTAAATATATTTTAAATTTTGATTTATTAAATACTAAGAGGGATAAAATTTATTAATTTGTAATTTTTTTAGTACATGACATGAAATTAAATGTTTTAAAAAAATTACACATTAAGAAACTCGATCTCTCTATGTCATACTCTCAAGGTAATGTGCACATGCACCTCATCCATGACTGAGATGGAGAGTACAAAGACATTGTCATTGCAACATTTGTGGCGTTTTTAGTGACATTCGGTGGAAATTTGGGATTTACATATGCAAAGAGCACATATGTGGAGTCGTGAGTGCATGGAATGCACGATGGCATGGGCACACCTTAGCGACATGACTTGATCGGTGAGTTGGGCGCACATAGAGCATGCGTGGCAATGGATGAGTTGGGTAAGAGACAAAATTATGAATCAAGATGATGTGAACTAACACACTGGACCAAGGATGCCTCATCGCATTGGGTTGGAGGGAACGACTACAAATTTGTTTTGGAGTATGTGAAGGGGTCAAAGTTTGTGGCCTTCTCTTGCAAGCTAATTATTGTTGTGTCGAGAATGTAGTAAGTAGATGGCATGAATTGTAGCAACTTGAGAGAGCTTGTATTGGTACGAGTAGAGTTGGGTTGTGACTCGATCCCACATATTTGTATATTAGATATAACATATCATTATCATTTGAGGATTGTTAGGCCAAAGGTTGCTCCCACAAATATTGTGTTCCATTGATATGCATAATTGAATAAGATAATTTTATATTGTATGTATCATTGCACTTGAAGAATGTTATGTGGAAATGTGTAACGGGATGTATATGAAAGTTACATGAGAAACAAATCTTACTTGGGTTTTAGTTAATATCATTTCCATTGCATCAATTAACTAAGGCATTACAACCAATTATTGTATTTGTGAGGCATAGTCCATGTGATGTATAGTTGGAGTGGTCGAGTCGTTGGCGGGAAACATGATAGTGCCACGTGACTAGATATCATGGTGCAACTTGATATGTGTGAAGTCCCTAGAGATGTGATAGGCATTATCAGAGCATATTGCAAAAGTACATAAATAGAGTAGTTTGGAATTTGAGTAGACTTGATGCAGGTTTATTGGAAAGGGTATATCTAAGGAAATTGTATAGGATTATTTAGTAGGTTGATATGGAAGGTACGCAGTTAGGAGGCAGTAGGTCAATAAATCAAAATGATACCAGGTTGAGAGAGAGGACTACTAATATTAAGCAGCATATTCTTTAGATGATGGATGTTATGTAGAATCATGGGAATGAGTCAAATGAGATAAAGAGGGACAGGGAGACTATGAGGGGAGCTTTTCTTCATGGAAAGAAAGAAATTGAAGGAATTTCTCATACAATAGAGCAAGTGAAGGATGGTGCATAGGGAGAGTGACTAAATAAGTTGGAAGATCAAGCGACTTCTCTCATAGAGTTGAATTGAGAGCAAGCAGAGATGATTGCAATGTTGAAGAAATTAACAAGACAAGATTTGTTTGGTACTTTAGTGAAAGTGAAGATCAATGAACCATAAACATATGACATAACTAGCGGTGTCAAAGTACTTGGGAAATTCTCTTGGGTCGTGGAGCAGTACTTGGATTAGATGAACCGATATTCAAATGAAGCTAAGGTTAAAACTACAACTAGTAATTTAACAACGGAAACTAAGTTGTAGTGGAGAACTTGAGTGGGGCATTTGGCATCTGGTCATACCATAAAAATGATTTTTACATGGGCAGAGATGCAAGTTGCTTTTTATGTGAATTTTGGTCTAGGAATGCAATCATGAATTGCCAAGACTCGCTTTATGACTTTGAGGTATACGAGGATGAATTCAGTGATACATTATAGAGTTTTTGTGAATTGTGTTAGAGATCAAATATATATCAAATGAATGTTGATTTATGGTAGCATCAGATGTGCTCTAGCCTTGTAATTTTGTATATAGGCTAAGACACATGTATTCCATAAAACCCACAAATGGTTTTGGAAAATTCCACTTAGAGATGATTTAATTAAATTAATTAATCATTTTTTAATGTTTTCCTAAGTCTAAACTTAGGGAAACTGATTAATTAAAGTTTATTAATTAAATCAAGTGTGAATCTTCTAGATAAAGTCATGGATAACCTCCAAGTTAATCTTAGCCCTTGATTATGTTTTAATCTTGGGTGTTGAAGAGTCAATGGAAGATTATAAGAAGGAGGGTGAAGGGCCTATGGAAAATACACTTGACACTTGAGCCATTGAGTATATCCGAATTTGTGTGAGGAGACACAGATTTTGATCAAGAAAAAATCACTAGGGCTGGGATTGCTAAGTGGTTTGATTCAGTGATCAGATCTAGAGAGGGGAAGAAGTAGAGATTGTTCAGGAGGACCAAGAATACATTTCAGAGAGAGGAAGCATCAACGCAAGAGAGAGATGACACCGTTTCTGGCTAGGGTGACACAGTTACTGTAGAGAATCACGCAGAGCCAGTGCAGTATCTCTTCGAGTCAGTCTAGAGAAAGATAAAGGCTAGGGTTCTGAGCTAGTAAGGCCAAGATCTAGATTTAGATCAACATATCATCTACAAGAAGAAGTGACGTAGTCCCTCTAGCTTGCCTACGCAGGCTTACATAGATCTAGCGTAAGAAATAACGTAGAGGCAATGAGGGCTTCATTAAATTTTTTTTTGATCAACCGGAGACTTGCTGAGTGAGGTATATCTCATAGTCAGTTTTTCTGTCTAGATTTCTCTAAAGGGTTTGCCGGATGTTGGCACCGTAGTTGTATGCAAGATTCTGCTGCTTCATAATACAAACCCTCAGATTTGCTGCACCAGTTTTCCCAAGTTGGGTTTTTCCGGGGACTTAGTCCAAAAATAATTGTGTCAATGTGGTTTTTTTTCATTGTATTTTGTTCATATTGTTTTAGCACTTAGATCTATTCCGCAACATTATTTGTGTAGACTGTTTCAGTAATTACTTCAGTATTTCAATGTAATGAAATAAATATTAAAATATTAGAAAAAGTAATTCAGATTTGTTGCAGTAGGAATCCAGATATAGGATTTTTCACATGGTATCAAAGCTTATTTAAGCTGAAGTGCAGGAAAAATGAAGAGAACCAGCAGATCAACGTTGTAGAGTCTGGGATCTGCGTAAGTAGCAGCAGACCCTCCCAGAAAATTACATTGTCCAGGACAGGATGGCATTCCAGTGCAGAAAAAGGCTCCCTCTAAGAGAGTTGACAGAGCGGTAAGCTTTTTTTTTTCAGTTGCAGAAGAGGAAGCGTATCTGAAGGACGCAGTTACTACACAACAGTAAGAGCTGGTGCATAAGCGTCAGAAAATTTTGAAAAACACAATTGGGGATTTCTTGATCTCAGAGGGTTTCCTACTCAAAGAAACTCAATTTTTTCCCATGCAGCAACATAAGAAGTGACTTACTCCACAAGGAGTGCGTAAGTCAAGCTAAACAGAGGGTTAGAGCAAGGTATTGACAGTTGAGGAGATGGCCAGTAATGGACTGCGTGACCAAGATAGATTGGAGGGTGCCTCCAACTATGTTATCTGGAAATCAAGGATAGAATTTCTCCTTGAGGAGCATGATATGAAAGCCCTCATAGATAGTGCAGTTTCAGAACCTCTTGATGCAACACACCTGAGGAAATTCAATAAGAATATGGCTAGAGCCAAGATATTGATCCTAGATGGAGTGAAGGATCACATTGTACCTCACATAACAACCAAAAACACTGTTAGAGAAATGTGGGTAGGGCTAGAGAATTTGTACCAAGGATCTTCCGAGCAACGGAAGATGTACCTTGAAGAAAAGATGCGGAATATTAGGATGAAGAAGGGAGAGCATTTTGACTCCTTCTTGTCTCGGATTCAGGAGAACCAAGATCAACTATTTGCAGTAGGATTTTCTCCTAAAGACTCAGAGCTAGTGAGGCTCACACTGAACTATGTTTATGAAGATTATCAAGTTTTTGTCCCAAGTATAGTGGGCAGAGAAAATCTTCCAGGATGGGAAGCAATGTGGGCAGCATTACAGCAAGAGGAGTTGAGGAGAGATCTCCTGAAAATCCACTTGGTGGATGGCAGTAGTAGTTCAAAGGTCAAGAAGGAGGAAGAAGACAACGTTGACCTTGCATCAAAAGGGAAACCAAAGTAGAAGAAGAAATATCTATCTAAGATCAAGTGCTTTTGGTGTGGGGAAATGGGGCATTATGCCACACAATGTCCTCTTAAGAAAAAGGATAAAGAGGAGAAGGAAGATACACATGCAGGAGCTGCCAAGATTGAGGCAGAGAAAGATTGTGCTATGTTAGCTCATATTCCAAAAGGATAAAAGTGGGCTGATTTGGATTTGTAGATCTAGAATCTACAAGGAGGCGGATCCTTGAGTATTTCCAAACTCTTGGATCACATGTGAGATACGACAGCCTAAAGACTATAGCAGGATGGATAGTTGCAGCAGAAGATGATGGGATGATGTAGTGGCTAGCAGTACTAGAGCCTTATTAGCATAGAGAGGGAGCATCAGTAGCTGTAGTTGAGCAGCAGCAGTGCAGTGCAGATCAGCAACAACACAATATTTTTTAGAGAGCTAGTGCAGAAACTAGCAACAGTCAGTCTTACTTTTCAGTTTCAGATCTACTTGTCCAATTTCGTATGTTTTTCTGTTGAAATTAGCAACAATAGCAGCAGTGCAGCAGCAGCAGAGATGAGCAACAACAACAGCAGATGAGCATCATCAACACAGTGCACAGAGAGGCAGCACAATGTAGAGTGGTGCTCACGCAGTGTAGAGGAGTGCGCATGCAGTGCAACAGCATGGTTGCAGAATTTAGAGGGAGTTGCAGTACAGTGGAAATTGGCACTAGTATGCAGAGTCAACAACAGTACAATTGCAACATTGTTTTTTGTGCAGTGTTGGTGAGCAGCATCAACAACACAACAGAGATGTTCCAAAAGTCAGATCAGCAACACATTGAAGTGTTTTACTAGAGCACTTTCCTCGCTAAGATGGAGTGTTGATTTATGGTAGCATCAAATGTGCTCCATCCTTATAATTTTGTATATAGGCTAAGACACATGTATTCCATAAAACATAGAAATGGTTTTGGAAAATTCCACTTAGAGATGATTTAATTAAATTAATTAATCGTTTTTTAATGTTTTCCTAAGTCTAAACTTAGGGAAACTAATTAATTAAAGTGTATTGATTAAATCAAGTGTGAATCTTCTAGATAAAGTCATGGATCACCTCTAAGTTAATCTTATCCCTTGATTATGTTTTAATCTTGGAAGTTGAAGAGTCAATGGAAGATTATAAGAAGGAGGGTGAGGGGCCTATGGAAAATACACTTGAAACTTGAGCCATTGAGCATATTCGAATTTGTATGAGGAGACACAACTTTTGTTCAAGGAAAAATCACTAAGGCTGGGTTTGCTAAGTGATTTGATTTAGAGATCAGATCCGAAGAGGAGCGGAAGCAAAGATTGTTCAGGAGGGCCAAGAACACATTTCAAAGAGAGGGAGCATCAACGCAGGAGAGAGACAACACATTTTCTAGCTAGGGTGACGCAGTTACTGTAGAGAATCACGCAGATCCAGCGCAGTATCTCTTGGAGTCAGTCCGGAGAAAGATAGAGGCTGGGGTTCTGAGCCAGGAGGACCAAGTTCTAGCTTCAGATCAGCAAATCAACTACTGGAAAGAGTGATGTAGTCCCTCTAGCTTGCCTACATAGGCTTATGCATATCCAGCGCAAGCAATCACGCAGAGGCAGTGAGGGCTTCATCAGCGCTGTTTTTGATCAGCTGGGGACTTGCTAAGTGAGGTATATCTCACAGTGATTTTTGTTGTCTAGATTTCTATAAAGGGTTTGTTGGATGTTGGCACCCTAGTTGTATTCAATATTCTGCTACTTAATAATACAAACCCTCAGATATGTTGCACCAGTTTTCCCAAGTTGGGTTTTTCCGGGGACTTGGTCCAAAAATAACTGTGTCAATGTGGTTGTTTTTCATTGTATTTTGTTCATATTTTTTCAGCACTTAGATTTATTCCGCAACATTATTTGTGTAGAATAATTCAGTAATTACTTCAGTATTTCAATGTAATGAAATAAATATTAAAATATTAGAAGAATTAATTCAGATTTGCTGCAGTAGGAATCTAGATCTAGGATTTTCACAATGAATATCATTTTTACAATTTCATCAATGAGTTGTAGCCATGGGCACAAACTAAGTTGAGAAGGTATAATGTGCATACTCTTGTAGCATCCATCACCACAACAACAAAAAAATTGGATTTTTGAAGTGAAGGAAAGTATGGAAAAAAGGACCAAGATGATGGATGTGATGACAAGAGCAAGAAGAAGAAAGAAAAGGAAAAGGCCAAGTCTTCAAAGGAGGACGAAGAAAAGTTTACAGGTGTTATCACTCCACTAGATTCCCAAGGCTGAAGAAGGAATCCCAATAGAGGTAACCACAAACCAAACTTTTGACTTGGTATCTAGCCCTACCAAGTCAGAGAGGGATTTCTCCACAAAAACCACAGCCACGAGGGTTGGATGAAAAAGGTTTTAGGTTAGGTATGAAATGCAAGGATTTGTTTTGATTTGGGGTTGGGCTCACTGAAATGAGGATTAGGTCAAGGGGATTGAATTAGGGCCAATGAGATGAAATTGCAGTCCATTCGATGGGGCAAGTTAGGTAGGAAATTTTAACACTTAAAGGTGATTTTGGTGAGATGAATAGACCGGTGAGGAGCTAGGAAGAGCATATGAGATGAATTCTCCCTAAACTAAAGAAAATGGACAAATTATGAAAAATTTCCCAAAACAGAGCATGAAAAACATGAATTCTGCCTTTCAACTTGAAATTAAGCATATCATAGACATGATAAGGTTTATGAGATTACAATACATTCATACAAATGATCATAGAGGAAAAGACTATGTCAAACATTCATACCACATGAATCCCAAAAATATAGCTGCAATTTGTCATTAATATCCAGGCCAAAATGTTTCTTGATCAATACACAAACTTTCAAATTGATGCCAACTTCCCACACCTTTGACTCCTATGAATAACTGAGATAAATAGACCTCAAAACCACCTCCACTCATCCACAAGGGTCGAATTCATGAGATGAAGGAGATATTACATAAAAAGCTGAACTAATAATTGGAGTGTAGGATGAAAAAAGTGACTCATTCCTATCTCTAATGAACTGATTCATTACATCTCAAATGGTTGACTTACCTAATGTATTTACCCTAGGTAAAAGTAAAAATATGATATTTACATTCATCTTGACCATTTACATAAGTAAATTCCTCATTTTCCAAGGTAAAATTAAAACTGGAGTGAAACTTAAAAAATTGTTGAAGACAGTAAAAACACAATTTGCTTGTCAAACACACAGCGTCTAGGCAGAAAAATGATTTCTGTTCAAGGCTGGTTTTGAGTGCCTTCCTGGTGTCCAAATTAGCTCCATGATAGCTCATTTGAAATCTCTTTGAGTCTAGTTTCAAAATATACCTCCAGTTTTCAAAATGGTGCTCATTTTCCCTGTCAAAAACATGTTCTCCCAAGAATGGTAAATGCGCAGCGACAAGGCAGATTTGGAGGCAGAAACATGAAAATTTGATGGTTTTTGGCACTTTTGATGGACCAGTTCTCCTCCAAAAATTCTGAAACTTGCTAGGGTTGATGTCGTCATCAATATAAACATGCTAGTGGTGTCCATTTTTCATTTTGAGGCCCCAAAAAAGAGCATAGCGTCCAAGTCACTACACCTTTGGAAAATTTTATGTGTGCTAAAATACTCAAAAACACAGAAATGAGAAAAAGTGAAAAGTGTGCCAAACTTTTGTCAAATTGGTGAGGGTACTTGCTCATCAAGTGCTTGAGGCATGAAATGACACCTCAACAAGTATGTCTAACTTCTCTTTCTCTCCTTGCTTGGTCAAAGCTTGAATTTTTTCATGGGCTTATTTGCACTTGGCCCTTGCAATTTTGTTCCTCATGGTATAATTCTTTGCCATCTTTCTCTGAATGTCATTTTCCTTTTGAGCCTTGGCCAAGAGCTTCCCCAAGTGTTGGTTGACTCTCTCAAGCCATGCTTCTCTATCCTTTTTTATTTCAAGGGCAAGTTGTTCATTTGGTGTGAGCTGGTTTGCTAGGTCAGCTTCCCTTTGTTTCTTTAGGGCTAGAGCTCCTTTTTCAACCCTCTAGTCCTTGGTCTCTGTCTTGAGGCTGATCCTCCTCATCATCAAGTTCACCATACTTCTCTAGTGTCTCATAAATCAATGCTTTAGCTTTCTCTACCTCTCTTTGTGCTTTGATGCATCTTACCTCATCAATGGTGTGCTTGGTCTTCAGTTGTTGATTCTCTTGTTTGAGGAAGTTAATGACAAACTTGGACCTTTAAAGATTAGCTTGGAGGTTTCTAATCTTGGCTTCTTTGTCTCAGATGATCAAGGAGAGATAATCATCAATTGTGTCTAAGTTTACAAGTTTTAAAATCTGCCTCTTTCTCATGGAGGCCTTCCTCTTCATGTATGCGCACCTCTGCCATATTTTCCTTGCCTTTTTGTACCTGCTTTGTTGGTGAAGAAAGGAGGGGCCCTCCCACATTCTGTGGGGAAAACACTTGCCTATGACCTCTTTGATAAGTATGTGCCAATGTGTCCAAATCAGCCCTCTTAGGCTTACTAATTTCACCTCTTCTAAGTTTCCATGATGTATGTGGTGTCAAAAACCCTAGGGATGATGGAATGAAATGAAGGAGTATGAAGTGAAGGGGAGTGTTGGGAAATGAAGGAAATAAGAATATGAAGGGAGCCTAGGTAAGTAACCCTAGGATTTAGAGGTATTAGGAATGTTATTACTTTAGGGAACAGGGATATGGAAAATATACATGGAAATGGGAAGGGAAATATATATCAGTTTAGGGATTTAGGTTTGAAATGAGAACTAGGGTTTCTTCCTTAGAAAAAAATTCAAATGATTATAAAACACAAAATGTATCACTGAGGTAATTTCTAGGGTTTAATCACTGATCAATAGATCCTTTAAGAAAACCCATGCATAGATCTGGAATTTTTTGATGACGTAGGAGGCTATAAGATGGTTTTCTGTCTTTCTGAGCAAATGCGCAACGTCCCTTGCAAACGCGCAGTGTCCCTGCAACACCTTCTTAAAAACCACATTTGGAGGCCTTCCCAATGTCCAAATTGGGCCCAGGATAGCTCTTTGGAAACATTATCATGTCTACTTTCCAAATATACCTTTTGTTTTCTTATTGGAGTTAATTTTCCTTGTAAAAAAAATATTTTCTCAATACTGGTCAAAAAGTGTTGAATGAGGGTGCAAAAATGTAGAGTGCAGTTGCAGGAAACTTTTAGAGGACTTCCTCAACTCCAAATTGAGCTCATGATAACTCATTGGAAATATATATTTGTCTAGTTATCACTTAAATTATAAAAGAAGTGATTTGGACACTCCAACTAGGAGACAATTCGATTTTCCAAAGGTCACTCCAGAAGTGCAACAACTCTCCTGTGGCACCTGTATCTTTGACATTTATCCAAAACCATGACACCTGTGTAAAAACTGAAGGAGTTTTTTCTTCCTTGACCTATTATGGAGAGAAACCTCTCTCACTGTTATCAAATGCATATTTTTTTGGTCAGAAACATAGTTTGAAGAAAAACTGGCCCTATGAGTAGCAAATGACTTGACTCTTGGAATGATTTCTTAAAAAATGATGGAGACATGATATTATGAGTTGGAATGGCCTAATAATTACTAATATGACCTACCTTATGCCTCCTCTACTCATATGCCTCTTTTTCATAGCTAACCCTAGCTCAGTGGGAGAGGAAATTAGGGTTTAGTGCTTGTGAACAATGATGACTTCGACACCTTTGGGAAAAGACAACTCCCTTTGACATTTGATCAATTGATGAATTAAAAAATATTTCACTTTTTCATTTTATGTGTTGGCATGCGGAAATTTGAGTTGCAGCCTTTGGGAGACTGAATACTTATTACATTTGAATTGACATAAAATTACATGAATAAATAAAAATTACATCTTGGAATGAAACTCACACTTGAAATAAAATTAAAACTTTGGAAACCATCTTGGAGTTCATATTTAAATGGTAAAGAGATATTATTGGGATCACTCTCATACTTTTATGACCTTATGCAAATGAAATGGTGCATTTTTGGACCTTGAACAATGAAACCTAATGGGACCTTGAATGATCTGACTTCCATGGTTGAATTTAACTGAGACAAGACATGGTGAAATGAGATTTTAATAGGTGTTATTATGCCCAAGAACACATGAAGGTGAGTCAGAATATGTGATCTTATGAGGGAGAGTGAAGTTTTATTGAGTAGGGCTACCATTAGTGAAACAATTTTTAGCATGACCTAATGGAATGATATAAAAATTTCAGAGTGAGACACCTAAAATGATAATGAAATGAGTGATTTTGATCAATGATGGAAGAATGCATATTATGACACTAACATTGGCCTTATTGTGGATGGCAGCTCTTACATAGGTGTCAAGAACCAAAGATCTCTGAATTTTGCAGATCAGTGCCTCTTCCATTGGGCCAATACAGTCAAAAAATCAAACTAACTAAACACTGAAAACTTGACTCAATAAACTGAACTGAATCAAACTAAAACATAATTGAAAAAATGAAAAAGATATTCAAAATTGAGCTTATTAAACAAAACCTACTCTAACTAATCCGTTCATCACCTGATCAAGTGAAATGGAACAACCAATGCAACCATGTAAGCATTCTGGCTTCTAGTTGAATTCTCCGCAAGTGCTTGCTTATGAGCAAGAAGAGAGAACTATTGACAGTCAGCTCCCATGAAAACTTTAAATTAGATTGAATATTAATGAAATTGCAAAGTATGAGCCCATTGGCTGACCTCAAGAATGCTGCAAAAGGATCTTCATAGAAATACATATTAATTTCCAACCCATCTAATACATTACTACTCTGCTCTAGGTAGTCTTCATACCTTGAATATGGACTTTCATTTTTACCCTTACTTTCCTGATATGGCTGCAAATTTTTGGATGAGCTTTGTAATGAGACTCCTGATAAACAAAACAATGAAGTCGACTGTCAGATCAAGTTTATATCAACACTCTTTTCAGGCACATAGTTAGCTAATGGAGTAGGAATTTTACTACAGATATCATCCAACATGTCAGCTATTGGGTCATGAAAAACTTGAAAAGACTGTTGCGACCTATTTTCCATTGGTTCTAATGAGACTACATGACTTTCTACAAGCTTCTCATCTTTTTCTTTAGAGATATTATGAAAAGTTTCCTTTAAAAATTGAAATGCTTCAAAATATAATGGTACATAATCATCTTGCATCGTTTGATCATATGTTTCAATTTCCAAGCCTTCATCTGCAACCTGCCATTTAATGGCATTCAAAGGCTATAAATCTGGATCTAAGGAGGGTTTTATGTCGCAAATGATTTCCTCAACCAGTTCAGGATAATGTTTATCATTTATAATATTGATCACTTGCGTATCTATCTGCTCATAGTTTTCTCTTATTTTTCAAATGAGGAGAAACACAAGGGTAAGGAGCTTTGATCAAGAATTTCAGTATCCTCTTTATTGTCAAGATAAAATCTTAATGACTGCTGATTTGTGTTTGCATGAAAGTTATCTCTAATGAACTCAAATGAATTAAAAAAAAGGCAAAGATCCTTCACTTACTTCAAAATTTTGTACACTTTCCTCATCACTTCCATAGCTGATATGCATCGACTAATCACTTGTTTGAGCTGTTGAAACTGAACTTTCTTCTCCCACAAACTAGCTGTTGATTGCTCTGCAATATTAGATATGTTTGGAGAACATAATTTTCATCATACTAATCATACTTAGGTAAATCATAAAAAGGAAGATTGTCATCAAGCATGCACATCGTATCTACATATCTATCCTCTGCAAGTTGATCTATAAAACTGATTTCTTTATTTTCCCTTAATGCATACATAAAATCAGTATCATATCTATGATAAATAGGATAGGAAGGAAAATGTTTCAGATCAGCAACTTGTTTTTTTTCAATCAGTGCAACATGGTCCTCTTGAAAAACAATTTCATCTCTCATGGTGATATTTTACATCATTTCCTCTACTTTACTAACTAAAATGTCGAGCTTCACTTCTGAAGATGGCAAGCATTCTTTCTCTATGTTTTCCCTTTCTTCTGCTTTCAAATTTAACCTTTTGATCAACAAATTAGCTTCTACGACTATTGCATTGTCCTGCATTTTTCAAGTGTTGTAATGTCCCTATCTCTCAATCAAAATTCCATTTCTGGATCAAAGACATCCGGGTAGTGTAAGAAGGCTGAACTAGGAGGCGGTTTTATATCGGCAAGGATCGAATGGTATACTTGATTGAATCTAGTTGAAAATTTTCGCACTGTTTCTCCTGGTTGCCTTTTCAAATTATCATATTCTTCTAAATCAGAAAAGGATTCCTCTTGATCACCCATTTATCAAGAAATACTTTCACAAACTGATGGAAATAAAAAATACTTGCAACTGGCAAGTTTTTGAACCATTTCTTGGCTTCGCCTTGCAAAGATAGAGTGAAGATCCTGATACTAACATCATCTTCATCAACCTCAAAAAGGTCAAGAAAAATTCAAAACTCTGAATGTGTTTCTCAGCAGTGATGTTTCCATATTCTCCATCAAATCTAGGAAGATATTTGTAATAATTTTAAGGGAAAGCATGGAGTATATGTAGAAATTACATACAATAAGCATGCATATATCCAAATTTCCCTGATCTAACAATATTTAAACTTCTTGCAAAATACATAATCCTTCCACTGTTAATCTTTTGCGGAAATTATAAACTCAATTGCAAACACATGAAGTAATAAAAACAATCACACATAACATAGTTGTTTAACGAGAAAGCCTGAAGATGAAAACCCCAACTATCATATATTATGTATCATGGAGATCATGTGACAATCTCATACAAATATTAGTACATCAATCTCTCAGTACAATCTGCCCTCCTGATAGCCTGCCTCCACTGTGCAATCCCTGCTGAAGAATAACTCTAAATGAATTCGAATTACCCTTGCCTTGACTGCGTAATCCTCATTGGAAACTCCAATGTGTGTATGATGCAATCAATGCATTACTATAGTCACAACAGATAGTCCATCTCACCCTTTCACTTACCTCTCCACTGGGTCTCCACAGGAACTGACATGCACTATAGTTAACTGTTGTATTTGTTCAGTTGATTAATGAGTTATTATTTGTGAATTAATTAACTAATTGATGTATAAATTTGCTGAATAATGATTAATTATCCACCGAGACTATCCTGATCACATACAATTCGAATTTATATGCAACACATAATCTCTTCCACTCAGATCATCACACATGCGGAAATAAAACAAGCGATAGCACATCAATTCATCATACACATTAACACAGTATGTATGGGGAAAGCTTATAGATGAAAACCCCGCAGCTATTGTGTATAATATAATGGAGAAATCATGTAACAAAATCAGTACAATACTCCTCACAAGTACTCAGTGCTTTCTCATAAAGTTACACACAAACTAGCTTGGTTTTGAACAGGTTATTGGTTCAAAACTCACCACTAATTGCCTTGCCTCTATTGCACAATCATGGCCTGTCTAAATAGAGATCCAAGGTTCGAATCTCCTTGGCTTGACAGTGCAATCATCATGGGAAATTCCTCCAAGTGTGGTTCAAATCTCATGCACAACTGATGTCGCCACTGATAGCTAACTCCACCCTTTCATCTACCTCTTTCACTGGTCTCCACTGAACTGTCGATGCACTGTAGTGAACTAATGTGTTCTTGAGTTGAATAATGAGTTATTAATTAATGAATTAAATAATATTTAATTCACTCCACTCATTACTAGTTGATTAGCTAGTTAAACTAATCTCAACTAGTTCAACTAAGTTAAACCGAACACAACTCCACTAGCTGTCTCATTAACTCCACCAAACTTCTGCCACTGAAGTCCTAACTAAATTCAACCATGCATGTGCTCACCAAACCCTTAGGAATAGCGTAATTCCTCTGTCAGATGCATGAGCCACTTCCAAGGCTCGAACTGAAGTGCTCCAAGAGAGTAAACTGCTATTTATAGTCCAAATATTATTAAGGGTAAATAATATTTGACTTCCCTATTTTTAGGATAGGCAGTCTAAATATAGAATTCGACCTATAGGTCAAAAAATAGAGGTCCATCTATTTTTACCAACATGACCAATACTCCAAGAATAACATACTGCAATCCCCGAACCATGCTCCATATGTCTAAGAATAGACATAGTCTAAAAATAGACTTTGCACCAGAATTTTCCTGCGGGCCCACTTAGTGAAGGCGACTTCATTTCACTAAGCTCCATCATCTTGCTGCATTTTCAACAATTAATTCACTCCACTCTCACTAGTGTATCATTTAGTTAGACTAGATACAACTAGCTCAACTGAGTTTAACTCACTTTAACTGAATTAAACTGAATACAACTCCATGAACTAATCTTCCAACTTTTTCATAAATTTTCCACTTCAGTTCTAACTGAGTCCTCCATGCATGAACCAAAATTCAACCCTAGGAATTGCGTAATTCCTTCAACCCACTGATTTTCCAAATTTGTTCACTGAAACAAGGTGCTCCAAGAGAATAAGTTGTTATTTATTGTCAAATTATTATTAAGAGCTAATAATAACCGACATGCATCTATTTTTCGATTGACGATCTATAAATAGAATTTGCCCAATATTCTAAAAATATAATTTCATCTATTTTTCCAACTTGACCAACCATCCACAAATAGCATCCTGCAACTTCTGAAATATGATCACCATGTCTAAAAATAGACTTGCACCTAAAAATAGCCTGCGGGCCCACTTAGTGAAGGCGACTCATTTTCACTAAGCTCATCATCTTGTTGAGTATCAACACTCCCTCTCAACAAGATAGGGATTATCCTTCACCTCGATCCTGCCCCGATGGTATTCGAATTTGTTCCTGGTGAGCGCCTTCGTCAGAATATCCGCATCCTGATATTCCATAGGAATGTAGTGAAGCAACATGATCTTCCGCTGCACACAATCTCTGATATGATGATACCGGATATCAATATGTTTAGATCTATCATGAAACATAGGATTAATCAAGAGTTTAATGCAACTCTGATTATCACAATGTATCATTGTAGGATCTAAATGTGAACCGAACAAACCGACCAGGATCTTCCTCATCCATATAGCCTCACATGCAGCTTGACTTGCTGCCATGTATTATGCTTCCACTGAAATGAGTGCCATAGATCTTTGTTTCCTGCTGTACCAAGAAAATACCGTAGATCCAATACTAAAAATCCCTCCTGATGTGCTCTTTTTTTCCGTTGGGCTGCCTGCCCAATCTGCATCAATGAAGCCATGCAACTTCACCTCATCCATCTGTCTGTACCATAACCCATACTTAGATGTGCCCCTGAGATATCTCAGGACATTCTTTCCTGTCTTCCAAAAGAGCTTGGTAGGTTTAACCATCGCTTGTGAAAGCTGGTTCACTGCATAGCATATGTCCGGTCTTGTATTAACTAAATACTTAAGCGAACCCACCAACTGTCGATAAACAGTGGAATCCACTACCTTTGCCGATGTAGCATCCTTTTTCCTCCAATTTCCTAGAAGAGGAGTGTTGATAGGCTTGCAACCTTGCATGTGAAACTTCTCCATTATCTCTCGGGCATACTTTCTTTGAGTCACAAACAATTCACCTTCCCGCTGCCATATTTCCAATCCAAGGAAATAATGAAGGAGACCCAAATCCTTCATCTTAAACTCCTTTGCAAGATTTTCCTTGCATGAGTGTATCAACTGCTCATCACCCATTAGTATTAAATTATCAACATAAATAACAATGATTAAAAGCTTACCCTCCACCAAAATTTTATACAGGTTTGCATCCACCTCACTCTTAGTGAAGCCAAGTCCAGTGAAATAACTATCGATCCGTGTGTACCAAGCACGAGGTGCTTGCTTCAACCCATACAACACTCTTTTGAGTCTTCACACATGCGACTTGCTACTGAAGATCTCAAATCCTTCAGGTTTCTCAATGTACACCTCGTCCTCAATGATCCCATTAAGGAACACAATATTCACATCCATTTGATGAATGTGTCAACCCATCTGCGCTGAGAGAGCAAGAATGGTCTGTATGGAAGAATACCATGTGACAGGTGCAAAGGTTTCTTCATAATCAATCCCCTCGATCTGTGAGAAGCCCCGAGAAACAAATATTGCCTTATACTTCTCGACGCTCCCATCAGTAGCTTGCTTTACCTTGTAGATCCATCTTGATCCTACAACTGATTTACCCACTAGCCTTGGAATAATCTCCCAAGCACTGTTTCTGACAATGGAGTCATACTTCTCCACCATGGAATCTACCCATTTGGGCTTCTGCACTGCTTCTTTGAAAGAATATGGCTCTGTCACGATACACTTGCTCATAAGAGCCATGTATCCAGTAAAATGGTCAGGTGATTGTCTCTCTCTGCGCTGTGATGTAGGGACTCCTACATTCTATGCCGCATCAAACTTCAGTCTCTCAGCTTTTGTGGTATGCTTTTTTCCTCGTCTGATGGTTGGTTCTGCATGAGTGGACTCCTCCACTCCATGAATCTCCTCCTGTGGCTGATCCACATTTAGAGGCTCATCTTTGGGAACAAGTAGCTCCTCCTCTGCATGCAAGTGTAGCTCCCTCTCAAGCGACAACTTCATGGCTTTCACCTCATTGAATTTTATATCCTGTCGCACCACAGTCATTTGAATGTTTGGAAAATACACACGATAATTATGGGGTGTTTCCGTGTACCCCACAAATATCCCAACTTCTGCAGTCGGCTCTAGCTTCTTCCTAGCATCCTTTGTCACATGAATGTAAACAGATGAGCCAAAAATATTCAAATGAGAAATATCAGGCTTCTTACCAGTAAAATCTTCTTTAGGTGTACTCATACCAAGTACTCTATGAGGACAATGGTTTTGCACATAAACTGCAGTGTTGCATGCATCTGCCCATAAGTGCATCGGTAGGCCCTGGTCATGTAGCATAGCTCGTGCAGCACCCACGATCGTTCTATTATTCCTCTCTGCAACCCTATTCCGTTGTGGGGTATGAGGCGCTATGAGTTCTCTTCGAATTCCTTCTTTGCTACAGAATTATTTTAATTTTCCCGAGATATATTCACCACCATTATTTCTCCGTAGAGCCTTCACTTGCTTCCCCGACTCCTTCTACACCAATTCTTTAAACTCACATAACTTTGAGGATGTTTCTCTCTTATTCTGCATGAAGAAGATCCAGAATCTATGAGAATAGTCATCAACAAATATAACATAATACTTGTGTTTTTCTATTGAACCAACCGAGAAAGGTCCACACACATCTGTGTGAATTCTCTCCAGGATCACCGAAGCACGATTCTCCTTCTCATGAAAGGTGGTCTTCGCAAACTTACCCATAGTACATCCCTTGCACTGATTTGATTGCGCAAGAGTACCCTTGGGAAGTCTAGTATAAATCTGCTACAAAATATTCAAAGCGCCATGGTGAAGATGGCCCAATCTCTTGTGCCATAATTCACCCTCATCCCGGCTCACCACTTCTTCTGCTTTGCCCATCATTGCAGCGCAACCATCTACCTCTAGCTTGTAGAGATTCTTAACTCGAATCCCTATCTTCTTGGTTTGACCCGTTGTTTTATGTCGAAGGAAGGCTTTTCCCTCGTTGAAAACAACGTCATAACCTTTGTCTTCCAACATTGCGACTGAGACCAAGTTCTTCTTCAGACCTGGAACATGCATAACTTCTTTCAACAAGAATGGATTACCGGACTCCCTCTTAAAGGTAATGGTCCCAATGCCGGTCGCACTGTATCAACTATCGTCGCCCATCTCTATATGCATTTGGAGGTCCTTCTCCTCCAGATCACTAAACAACCCCTTGTCTCCCGTCATATGGAAAGACGCACCGCTGTCAAGATACCACACCGATCCCATTGTGCTTGAAACCGAGCATGAAATCAAGGAGAAATCAAGTTCAAATTGCGAGGCTAAGGCCTCTCCAGCTACAACTCCAACAAATTTCTTGTTCTTCTTCTTCTGTGGGCAGTTAGTGGAAAATTGGCCATGTTCGTGACAGTGAAAACAGTTCACTTTGGACAAATCCTGCTTCTTGCCTTTAGCTTCGGATTTTGAAGGAAATTTATTCCCCTTCCCTTTCCTTGCTTTGGCAGCCAAAGCATAATTTTTTTCATCTTCATTCCTCGATGAAGAACCATCCTTGGTACTTCGTCTTATCTCCTCCTACACAAGATCCGACCAAAGTCGCTCCCATCCTGGCAGTTTGTCCCGTCCATTGACAGAGTCTTCGTAGCTATGCCAACTCTTCGAAAGCCCAAGGAGAGCCAAGCTCACCAAATATTCATCATAAAAAATAACCCCCACACTTCCCAGTTCATCCTTACAGTGGATAAACTTCATGAGATATTTTGGAATACTGTCGCCCTTCTCCATTTTTATTTTTCTGAGCTTATATTTAAGCGCCAACTTCCTCTGGTCGCTTCTGCTTTGGAACAAATATGTCAAAGCCTTCCACATTGCAAATGGAGTGGCTTTCTCATGAAGTCTAGACACAATATGGTCCTTCACACCTTCCAATAGAATTCTTCTTGCCTTTGCTACCTTATTTTTCCATGCGTCAAGTCCTGCAACATCACTAGAATCTGGCTTAGGAACATCGCTATCGATGAACTCCTTTAGTCCATTATCCTCCAGCATAGCCTCCATCCTGTCCTTCTAGGCTATGTAATTCAAGCTTCCATCAAGGGCATACTCCAATCACAACCCATTGAAATACATTTCAATGTATACTCAACGTCTGCACCACGAATTTTCTGCAGCAATTCGAATTGTCCACCAACACAAACTCATCAATTCTTCACAATTGCAATCCTCAAGAATTAACACTGCTCCGATACCATGTAGAAATTATATACAATAAGCATGCATATATCCAGATTCCCCTGATCTAACAATATTTAAACTTCTTACTAAATATAGAATCCTTCCACTTTTAATCTTTTGTGGAAATTATAAACTCAATTGCAAACACATGAAGTAATAAAAACAATCGCACATAACACAGTTGTTTAACGGGAAAGCCTAAAGCTGAAAACCCCAACTATCATATATTATGTATCATGGAGATCATGTGACAATCTCATACAAAGATTAGTACATCAAGCTCTCAGTGCAATCAATCGTTACACACTAACAAGATGAAATCTGCAAATCCATGCACTGATTTCTGCCCTCCTAATAGCCTGCCTCCACTGTGCAATCCTTGCTGAAGAATAAATTTGAATGAATTTGAATTACCCTTTCCTTGACTGTGAAATCCTCATTGGCAACTCCAATGTGTGTGTGATGCAATCAATGCATCACTATAGTCACAACAGATAGTCCATCCCACCCTTTCACCTACCTCTCCACTGGGTATCCACTAGAACTGACATGTACTGTAGTTAGCTGATGTATTTGTTCAGTTGATTAATGAGTTATTATTTGTGAATTAATTAACTAATTAATTCATTCTACTCTCACTAGTGTATAATTCAGTTAGACTAGATACAACTAGCTCAACTGAGTTTAACTCATAACTGAGTTAAATTGAATACAACTCCATGAACTACTCTTCTAACTCTGTCATAACTTTTCCACTTCAGTTCTAACTGAGTCCTCCATGCATGAACCACTAGTCAACCCTAGGAATTGGTAATTCCTTCAGCCCACTGATTTTCCAAATATGAAATAAAGTGCTCCAAGAGAATAAGTTGTTGTTTATTGTCAGATTATTATTAAGAGCTAATAATAACTGGCATGCATCTATTTTTAGATCGATGATCTATAAATAGACTTCACCCAATATTCTAAAAGTGAAATTTCATCTATTTTTCCAACTTGACCAACCATCCACAAATAGCATCCTGCAACTTCTGAAATATGATCACCATGTCTAAAAATATACATAGTCTAAAAATAGACTTGCACCTAAAAATAGCCTGCGGACCCACTTAGTGAAGGTGACTCATTTTCACTAAGCTCATCATATTGTTGAATCTCAACAGTATAGGAGGTAAGATGAGTGGTTTATATCTATTGGGAATTTTACAAGGTGTCATTAGGGAAATTTTGAGGTCTAAAATGGGTCTCCTAAGGAAATTATAAAATAATAGTGGAAATAATAAATAAGATTTGATGACATCATCAAATTTTAGAGGGAAAAATAAAAAACTACTTTTTAACTCATATTTTCAACTTATCTCCCAAAGTTTTTACTCAAATTTTGAGCGGGGGTACTCGTTGGATGCAAAGTTTAATTCCTCATCCAAGGAGTACCCATGTTGGATACTTTTGATGGGTTCTGCTACATGAAAAATGAGAAATACATGAAAAACATGATTGTAATCACGTTTTTTAATGTATTTATCATTTTTCATGTAGCAGGGTCCATCTAAAGTATGAAAAATGGGTACTCCTTGGATGAGGAATTAAATTTTGCATCTAAGGACTACTCCAGCTCAAAATTTGAGTAGAAACTTTGGGAGATAAGTTGAAAATACGAGTTGAAAAAATAGTTTTAATATTTTAATATTTTTTAATTTTTTTACCCCTTTTTAAAAAAATGGTGAATCATCCCCCATGGTTGACATCATCATCTTGAATCATATTTGTTATTATAAAGTTTATTTTTTTTGTACATTTTTCTTAGGAGGCCCATTTTAGACCTCAAAATTCCCCTAATGAGGAGTATGTACAGAAGCTATAGGATCAGTCTTGATCTCTTGAGGTTCATCAGCTTGAAAAGGATATGCACAATTTCCAGGTAAGAAGTCTTGATCTTGATAAAAATCAAAGGGAAAATTGGTATTTACATTCTTCAATAGGCGGAATCAAAACTTTGATCATCTTTTTCATACAACAGACTTTGGAAAATTTTTAGGATAGTTTCAGGAAAAGAAAAAAAGTAATTTACAAGAAAGCCTATTACATTTTGAATACAATTCTTCTTTGAATACCTGACCTCTGTGTGAGATTCTTCCATTTTCCTGCTGGTGAGGTTGATCCTTCAGTGAAGTATTTACATCAAGTTGGAGTCGTCAGGTGAGTGGTTCAACATTAATATGTGTCCAAAATTTGTTCACCATCAACAGTTAGATCTGATCTTTGTCGTTATTTCTGAGGGAATATTTGTCCTTTCGATCCCCGACAATGACGCCAATATGTTATCACTCCGCTAGATTCCCAAGGCTGAAGAAGGAATCCCAACATAGGTAACCACAAACCAAAATTTTGACTTGGTATCTAGCCCTACCAAGTCGGAGAGGGCTCTCTCCACAAAAATCACAGCCAAGAGGGCTGGATGAAAAAGGTTTTAGGCTAGGTATGAAATGCAGGGATTTATTTTGATTTGGGGTTGGGCTCATTGAAACGAGGATTAGGTCAAGGGGAATGAATTAGGGCCAATGAGATGAAATTGCAGTCCATTCGATGGGGCAAGGTAGGTAAGAAATTTTAACACTTAAAGGTGATTTTTGTGAGATGAATAGACCGGTGAGGAGCTAGGAAGAGCATATGAGATGAATTCTCCCTAAACCAAAGAAAATGGACAAATTATGCAAAATTTCCCAAAACAGAGCATGAAAAACATGAATTATTCCTTTCAAATTGAAAATAAGCATATCATAGACATGAAAAGGTTAATTATATTACAATACATTCATACAAATGATCATAGAGAAAAAGACTATGTCAAACATTCATACCACATGAATCCCAAAGAAATAGCTGCAATTTTTCATTAATATCCAGGCCAAAATGTTTCTTGATCAATACACAAACTTTCAAACTGATGCCAACTTCCCACACCTTTGACTCCTGTGTGCTCAACTTAGTGTTCTTAAATTGAGGTCATAAATTGTCAACCAGGGCTAGTAAACTGCTGAAGTGAGGTGCACTATATGTGCCTAGGTATCTGTTTCTCACTACATTGTGTTTAGTGTTTTTATGATGTTTTTGGTTTTGTGGTTTTATGTTAAGAAGGAAAAGAACTAAATGTTGAAAAAGAACAGTTGTTGGTCACACTAAAAACAGAGCAAAACCTATTCTAAATTATGTGTGGCACTAAAGAACATAAAATGCAAAGTTTTATAATGACTCATAGCAAGGAAATAAATCACAACATGAACTCAATAACTCATAACATGAACTCATCCAATTCATTCATTATAAATATGTTGGAATAGCTTGAGAAAAGGACAAGTTTAGTGCAAATGAGGTTCTCCTAAGTAAACAATCATCTTACAATATTACAAAGAATCTCATCCATGGCTAAAAGTTTATTGGAACACAATTGGAAAAGATTATTTGTAGCACAATAAGATTTCTACTCTGAATTAACTTGTAAATGCTAAGATTAATCCATTCTACAGCCCAACTTGTCACTACTAAGCCTCATCTGAAAGTTAGAGATTTTCTAGAATAGTTTTTGGGAAAAGGCTTATTTGTGAAATTGAAAAAGATTGTAGAACAATCAAGGCCTTAAACTGATATCACTAATTCCTGTCCATATGATGATGCATTAATAGAAAGTCAGAACAAGAGTAGTTTGTAAACAATGAAGGCCGTGAAGTCTAATTTTGACAATTAATACAACTTAAAGAACAATGGATAACACTGAACTAGAATGCAATTGATCAAACTTGAAACATAGTGACCACAACTAAACTAGAATGCCATTAACTTAACTTGAAATACAGTGAACTGGAACTAAACTAGAATGCCACTAATCTAACTTGAAATACAGTGAACAGAGTTGAACTAGAGTGCCATTATCAAACTTGAAATATAGTGACAGAATTAAACTAGAGTGACATCTACCTCCGGAGTATTTCAACTGAACTAAAATGCAACTAATTCTATGAAATACTACAGCCCTATCTCGTTCAATATGAGTGATATTTTGGAATAGTTTGTAAAAACAAGTCTGGTTGTATCTTTCAATGCAAATGAACATAAAACATAAAGTTTCGGAAAAAAATGCAATTAACTCCTAAAATACTACAGTTATATCTCATCCAATGTTAGTGGTATTTTGGAATAGTTTGTAAGGATAAGACTGACTATGGCATCCACTACAAGTAAGTATAAAAACACAAAGTTCAGAAAATTGATTAAACTAGGAATGAAACAAGGCTAAGTTACTTATCTAAACCATATGAAAAAAGCTTCTCAGGTAGCAGGGGCCCTCTACCATCGGATTAACACGCAAATCTACTCAATATTGACTCAGATTTTGGAATAAAGTGATGCTTCTTCCATTAAAGGGAAAATATTTTAAAACAGAGTATTACGGTCTTCTGAGATCTAGCAACAAAACAAAATCTAGCTAGCTGTCTCTCGGTCTCCCGAGCCATACTTATAACAAAATTACATAACTGTCTTTGAGATAAAATAGGAATAAATGTCTTTCCCAACTAAAATCAAACTATAACTCTGGTGGTGGTCTCGTACTATGATTAAGGACATCTGTACAGTCCTTGTCCTATTAGAAGTCTATCTCCTAGTTTTGGTTTCCCACGTGCATAACCACCTGTAGACTCGAGCTCAGACTTCGTGGAGAGCAAGAAATGATGGGGGAGTGATGTGGAATATGACCATATGCGTTTTTCCTTGAGGTGACACCTAGAACCTGCGTGAACATGAAGATAGCTGCGGAATAGGCGACTGGCTACAGAATGACTGCGTTCTGTAGCCGAGTCTAGTCAAAAATTACTACAACAACAAAATCATGAAAACATAGCAAGTTAGTCATTATATACATTCTTAAAGTAATCCTAATCAATCCTATTGATCATTCAAGCCTGTAATTGATGAGGGACAAAGGAAATGAAGTGAAATGTGGTGGAAAAGAAGGACATCTTTGGGGCTCAACATACCCCCACTACAAGGCTTTTGCATGTCCTCATGCAACTAATCCATGTACTCTGAGACCTATGCTAGGACATCTAGGCCCCTTCTTCTGCTTTTCCTGACAATCAATGGCCTCCTGGGCTTCCTTATGATCAACTTGAATCTCAAATTTGTAAGTGCCCTGCTTAAATTTTTGTTTTTCTTCTTCAATTTTTCACTGGCCTTGTGCAACTTTTTCATTTGTAGAGACAGAGTTGTATTCATATCACCTTTCAGCTTAACCTTCTCCCTTAAAATTTCATTCTCATTCTTGATATGCCTATTGAGCACTTCTAACTCATATTTGTCTCTTCTTAGTACATCAATTGTAGATTTTGGTGGGCTAGGAGTTCTATCTCTACTTTCCGAGGCTCTCTTCTCTAATGTCTCAACATAATTATAAATTTGTTGCTGTGTTGGGTCTATCTCTGGAGCTCCTTCATCAGGATCCTCCTCATACTGGTACTCAGGTGATCTAGTAGTAGGTGTTTCTTCATCCTCAATGTTTATGATTCCCGTTTGTCTAACCCCTGTTTTCTTCAATATACCTCTGAGTCTGTGGCTCCGTCTTGGTTGAGATGGTCCTTCACCTCTCTCTTTGGCATATTTTATTATTATCCTCTCCTTCTTAAGCTGCTTCTTAATTTTATCCAATTTCTCAGAAATCATCTCTTCACTGTCCCCTTGTATTGATTTACCAGTTTTAGTTTCAACAGCTTTGGAAATTTCCCTTCTCCTGCTTCTTCTTGTAGGTTTTCCTTCAGGTGGAGATTCCTTGGGTTCTTCAAAGTGATTCCTTACTAGAAACTCATCCCAATTATCTCCCATTTTTCTCAAATGATGTTCAATTAGGATTTTGACTAAACCATGGTGATACAAAGTGGTTTCTAGAAATTGAACCCTCTTTTGAACATTAGAGGCCATTCTTTTCAGACTATGAAGTAGGAAAAAGGGAAAATTGATTTCTTCATCTAAGAAATGCATCATTAACCAAATATGATAAACATAGAGGGTACCAAATCTTCCTTCACAAGTGATAATTTTTTGCAAAATGAGCAACATATTCCTCCATTTATTCTTCAGTGCCGAGCTAGGAATACCTTTCTTAAAAATGGAAACATCCATACCTGGTGTTTTGAGTATTTGCCTCCATGCCTCATTATGAAATTCCCTATTTTTGAACCAGCGTTCTCCTTGTCTGGGTAATTCCGTTGCTTCTGCAATGAAAGCCTCTGTAATAGTGAATTTAATATCTCCTATTTCGACCTCTGCTCCATTGAAGGACCGTGCAAATGTTTTAGTTACCTCCTTATGAAAACCATTAAATTTTTCCAAGAATTGTAACCACCCAGCCTGCTGTAGCATTTCTCTGATTTGTGGATAGCCTTCCAAGTACTTGGTTCCAACTGGTTCAGTTCTTACTATGAGACCCATAACTTATCTTTTCAACCTTCAAATTACCGCTCCTCTGCTCACGGTGAAAATGGTTTTTAAAGAGATTTTTTTACTCCACAGATGTTTCCTCTGTTTTACAGAGCAGAATGGCTAAGAATTGGCTACGGAAAGAAATGATATGGAGTAGTTATGAAATGAGTATAATGCGGTGAGGATGATTCACACGGATTAATGAGTTGAGAGCTATCACGGAAGAAAAGACCGCGGAAAAATTCTCATGTAATTTCAAAATCATCACTAAATGCTTCGGGCTAGTGACGTGACTGCTCAGGTCACTTCAGTACTTAACCGTTAAGTTTTAAATGATGATTTGGAATGGCAGAGTGAAAGGGATTTTGTCCAAAGTTTTTATGATAGGTTTGATAAGCATGATCAATACGACTAATTAAAATAACTTTTTGAATCATACATGACTTAACTATGCTAAAAATTTCATGATCTGTCACCATAATAATTTCATAACTTTTACCTTTGCCTTTCCTTTGATTTTTTTTTTTTTTTTGTGGTTTTGATATGCCTTGTCCTCCTTTGAAAATCATTGATCTTCAGTCCTCATAACTCCTTTGATTTTTCTTGTTGTCTTGGATATGCAGGATCAATTTGCTGCTAAATCAAGTGATTACTGGATAGTGCCTTTAGGATCTCTGGCTGCAGAATGTCTGACTGGCTGCAGAATGTCTGACTGATTGCAGAATGTACCTGTAGAAGTCTTGAAACATGGAATGGAATGGTTTGAAGCATGAATGGAATGTTGTATGAAATGAGTTAAAAATGAATAATAAAATATGGTGTAATGGAGTATGAGTGAAGTGAATAATGGAATGAAATGAATCACAATTATGAAGTGGAGTGAAGTATGGAAAGTGACCTGCAACTTATGATCTGTATTATTCAATTGCAGAAAGAAATCAATCTTAAAACTCTGAGATGGAAATGAGGTGGACCATGGAATGAAATGAATGAAGTATGGATGAATGAAATGAAATGGAGTATGGATGAATGGAGTGAAATGGATATGAATGAATGGAGTGAAATGGATCATAAGTGGAATGTGAATCACTTATGATTTTATGATAGCTGCTTACAGAAAAATAACAAACTTGAAAAGCTAAAGTGTCAGAGAGATTCTGATTTTCACTCTATCTTTTCTGTATAAACATGTTAATCAAATATTAGTTTTCATGTTTATACTTTATTTTTATTTTTATTTTTTTATTTTTTTATGCTTTTGAATTCAGAAAATTCAACTAAGTTGATGAAGAAGAAAAATTCTTCTTCATTAACTTCACATCACTGCTTTCCTGAAATCTCTTGACAAATTCTTCTCTTGAAAGTGGCTTATGATACAGCTTCAATCTATGACCATTTACAAGAAAAGTGACCTTTTCTTCATCTATTGTCCTGATTTTGATTGCTCCATTGTAAAAAATTCTTATAATTTCATATGGCCCAAGCCAATGTGTTTGGAATTTACCTTGAAAATATTTGAACTTTGAATAAAAAAAGAGAGCCCAGTCACCTTCTTTGAACTTCTTTTCTTTGATGTACTTATCATGCCATCTAGTCCTTTGCTGTTAGACTATATTTGTTTTTTGAACTGCATCTTGTCTGATCTCATCCAATTCATTAATCTACTCCAATCTGTGCTTTTGTGCCTCTGTTAGATCAAGTCCTAGCTGAACTGCCATTTTAAAAGTTTGAATCTGAAACTCTATGGGAAACAAAACTTGTTTTCCATAAACAATTTCATAAGGAGTATGGTCTGTTGTGCTTCTCCATGTAGTTCTATAGGCCCACAAAGCTTCAAGAAGCCTGTCTACCCAATCTCTTCTATGTAAATGGACAGTCTTTGTTAGGATCCCTTCAATGACTTTATTGGTAGATTCCACTTGACCATTTGCTTGTGGATGATAGGGAGTAGATTTTCTGTGTCTAATTTTGTACCTCTCCATCATTTGTTCCACTAGCTTTGATGTAAATTGAGCTCCTTGATCTGTAAAAATTTCCCTTGGGACACCAAAACGAGTAAAAATATCCTCAAAAAGAAAATTAACTACAGATGCTTCAGTAGCAGAAAGTAATGGCTTGTATTCTACCCATTTGGTAACATAATTAGTGCAAACTAATATATATTTCTTTTGTCTTGATGGAGGACTAATAGGTCCTAAAAAATCTAAAGCCCATTTCTCAAAAGGTTCAATATGTACCTGAGGCTGCAATGGCATCTCACCTAAAGGAGAAGGTTTCCCTACCCTTTGGCAACCGTCACACCTTTTGACATACTCTTTAGCATCTTTAAAAAGGGATGGCCAATAGTATCCTAAATGAAGGACCTTATAAGCTATCCTTTTATCAGCAAAGTGTCCGCCACAAGTTTCATCATGACATGCCTTGAGGATCTCAGGCATCTCATCTTCCCTAACACATCTCCTAATGATAAAATCTGGACCTATTTTGTATAACTCATTAGCAACCCATGAATATTTTGCACTGTCATAAATGATCTTTCTTTTGTCTCTTGCATTCATTATTGAATGAAATTTCCCTGAAACTAAATAATTAGCAATGTCAGCAAACCAAGGAGTTTGAGTAGAAATTGCAAAAATATATTCATCAGGGAATTGATCTTCAACTGGAGTATTGTCTTTGATGTTTTGGAGTCTAGATAGGAAATCAGCTACTGTGTTTTGTTTTCCAGGCCTATCTAGAATGGTAATGTTGAATTCCTGTAAAAGCAATAACCATATTATGACTCAGCCATTAGTAATTGATTTGTTCATTAGATATCTAATTGCAAAGTGATCTGCGTGAACAAAAGTTTCATAGCCTGTTATATAGTGTCTAAATTTTTTTATGGCATGAACAACAACTAAAAATTATTTTTCAGTTATAGTATAGTTTAACTCTGAAGGAGTCAAATTTTTACTGGTATAGTAGATGGCATAAGGAATCAGGTCTTTTTGTCCCAATACTGCTCCTAGAGTTGTATCTGAGGCATCTGTTGAAATATGAAAAGGTAACTTCCAGTTAGGTCCCCTTAAAATAGGCGCTTCGGAGATTTTTGTTTTCAGGGTCTGAAAGGCTAATTGGAAATCAGGATTCCACTTGAATTCACAGTCTTTGGAAAGTAATTTGAAAAGTGGAGATGCTATCTTGGTGAAGTTTTCTATAAACCTTCGATAATATCCTGTAAATCCTAGAAAACTCCTAACATCTTTTTGACAACTTGGAATAGATAAGTTAGAGATGATTTCAACTTTTGACTCATCAACTCTAATCCCATCCCCTGAAATGTGATGTCCTAAAACAATTCCTTCAGTAAACATCATAAAACACTTCTCATGACTAAGTGAAAGATTTGCTTCTTTACATCTCTTTAAAAATTTTTCCAAGTTTGTTAAGGCTTCTTCAAATGTGTTTCCATAAACTGTGAAATCATCCATATATGCCTCTACACAATCATGTATTATATCTGAAAATATTCCTAGTACCGCCCTTTGAAATGTTGCGGGTGCATTGCATAGTCCAAATGGAAATACTCGGTAAGAATAGGTACCCCAAGGACAGGTAAATGTGGTTTTGTCTTGATCTTCAAGTGCTACTTGAATTTGGTTATAACCACTAAACCCATCTAGAAATGAAAAGTACTTTTTGCCAGCTAATGTATCTAACACCCGATCTATGAAAGGTAAGGGAAAATGATCTTTAAGAGTAGCTTTGTTTAATTCCCGGTAGTCAATACATACCCTCCATTTACCATTTTTCTTTGGCACAATTACCAAAGGAGAAACCCACTGACTATCCGAAATGGGATAGATGAAGTTAACATTTAACAATTTCTGCAATTCTTCCTTAACAATCTCCCTAAGATTTGGATTCATCCGTCTCTGAGGTTGTCTGATTGGTTTACAATTTTCCTCTATATAGATGTGATGAGTGCAAGTCTTGGGGCTTATCCCTTTCATATCAGTGTACTCCCATGCATATGCAGAAGAATGTCTCTGTAAAATCTTGACTAGCTCTTCTTGTTGAGATTTCTCTAAGTTCTTGTTTATGTTTAAGGTTTTGCCTAGAAATATCTCAATTGTAGAACTGCCAAATTTATCCATGGAATAAAGAGACATCTGCCTTGATGATAAAAAATCAATGTTGGATTCTTCTTGAAATTGTTCATGCTTATATTCTGAAGAGGATTCAAATTTTTCTAAGGTATTCAAAATCTGGCTATCTTCACTAATTTCTGAAATTGTGAAGAGAGGTTGTAAGTCTTCCTCATCCTCTATCCATTGAGTATCATCTAATTCTATAATTGTTCTTGCTGGAGGATACAAGGTAAATTTCTTGGTTGAACTACCATCAGAGATCTACATATCACCAGATCTACAACTAATGAAAGCATAAGCTGTAGCTAAACAAGGTCTTCTGCCTGCCTCGGGCACCGGAAAGCCCTGAGAGGGATATACGAAAACCAACCACCCAAGCAGTTTACCCTATAGCACTAGGGACACTGGAATGTCTTCTATTACCCCATCAGGTTTGATCACAGATTTCTCTGCTAATTGTAGTAATGTGGGTGTAAAAAGAAGATTAGGAAGTTTCAGTTTATCCATGATTTGTCTACTCATGATATTGATTGCTGCTCCTAAATCAATAAGTGTGTTTTGGATCTCAATTCCATTGATGTAAATTTTAACAAATGGATTTCCTAGGTCTAGATACTTCGGAATAGCAATCTTACCCATCATGATATCTGCTATTTTTCCTGCCAGTTCAATTTTCTTTGTCTCTCTTATTCTTTTTCTTGTTTTCTTCATGCTCAACTCCCTTATTGTCTTTGCTAAGATTGGAATTTCCTTGATGGCTTGCAATAATGGGATCTTAATACAAACATTTCTTAGCTCATCTAGGAAATCATAATTAGGCACCATAATTTGTTTTTCTACACCCTTATCAATTTGTAATCTTTCTGGAAAGGGAGGTGTAGAAGTGGATGTTGATGGCTGCTCTAATATAGGAGTTGAAATTATTGGTTCTTTTTGTTTTGATTTTTCAATGTTTGAGTCTTGGAAATTTGTGTTCTCTTCAAGACTTTTATTTACCCGTAGAGAATCTTCCTCAGAATTGTCTTTTTCTTGTATGATTATAGAAGGTTTCCTCTTTTCAAGTATTCTTCCAGACCTAAGTTGAACATCGCTAAGGTCTAAAGGAGTGATCAAATAAGTTGGAAAATGTTGGCCTTCTATCATGTATGTGTTCTAAGGATTTTTATTGTTGGGGTTTGGTATGGGTTGGGTAGGAAACTGATTTGTTTTCTGAGGAAATGGTAATGGAAGTGGTTGATTTTGATGTTGTGGATTTTGAGGATTTTGTTGAAAATTTTGTTGAGGAGGGAAATGTGGATATGGTGGATAGGATGGTGGATATTGGTAATACTGAGAGTATCTTCCATAGGTATTTTGTGCTCCTTGCGCCCAAGTTTGTGATTGATTTTGAAATTGGGGCCAAGGTTGCTGCCAAGAATTCCAATTTGGTGGGGGTTGATTATACAACTGATCATGAAATCCTTGTGTTTGAGGTCCTTGCCAAGGCCTCTTAAAGACAAAATTGAGAGACTCTGTGGAACTTGTAGGAGTTTCTTTTTGAAAAATAGCTTTAAGACCAGGAATTGAATGACAAATCTTGGTCTCATGTTTTTCTGAAAAAATTACACAAGTCTCTACAACTTTTTCATCCAAAGGGCACTCTCTTAAGGCATGTTTCTTTCTACATTTGGGACAAAAGATTGCTAAGGCATCAGATTCAGCTTTTTGCTTGTTTTGTAACTTAAGGGTGTCTATTTGTTCACTAAGACTCCTCAAGATATCATATTTGAACTCATCAAGCATATGTCCTATTTCTGCCCTACTTACTGTCCCAAAAGCAGACTTACTTGCCCTTGCAAGAGCAGGGTCTCTTGGTCCTTTTACAGTTTTAGATTTACCTCTTGAAAGGTTGATACATAATTCAGCTATTTCAGGTAATGTAAGCTGAGATATATCCCCTTTTCCCATAATGTTAAGGATATCTAACCATTCGTCCCTAATTGTCTTCAACAAGAGAGCTTTCAAGGTGTCTTGGTCTAAGTTTTCCATTTTTTCTCTTTTGATGTTGTAGTTAAATCTCTCCAACAAATCTTCCAAATTTTTATCTTCTTTTTGTAGCATTTTAAACACTTCCTCCTTATGGTTGAATGGCATACAGTAATCCAAATACCTCTCTAGAAATGCTTGTTTCATGTCTTCCCATGTCCTAATAGAACTGTTGATAAAACTCATAAACCACTTCAATGCTGCTCCTTTCAATGTTCGGAAGGAAATAGTTTAAGTTTTTGAGCATCTTGTAAGTAGTCATAGGTTCTACATAGGACTTCAAATTCAAATAGGAAGGTTTCAGGATCTTCATTTTTAAGTCCATAAAATTTTGGAAGGACAGAGGGTTAAATGTTTTTCATAGTTGTATTGGTTTCTTCATCTACTATAGGAAACCCAAAAGAGCTTCCCATTTCTCTTCTACCTCTTCCACTGCCTCCTTCTCCTTCTGCACCTCTACCTCATTCTCCTCTACCTCTACCTCTACCCCCTCCAAATAGTGTGTGTTCTCCATTAAAAATTCCTCCTCCCCCTTCTTCTGTCGTAGTTGATTCTTCCGTGGAAGTTGAAAGGTTTAAGTCCCTAGCAGGGGTTCCTGAATCTTCTTCTAAGACAGGTTCAGTGGGTAAAGTGGAAGGTCTTTCTGATGGAATATCTGATCTTAAGTCCTATGGAAGTCTAGGATCAGTAAAGGATGGAATGTGGGTTTGAGTTGGAGGTGTGCTGGCTCTTGGTCTTGGTGAAACAAGTGGTGTTCTAGGAATCAAGCTTCTGCTTCTTATGAATCTACCCCTTGAGTCTCTTTCTCTACGCATGTCATTGTTTCTGGGAGGTAAGAAACAAAACTACCTAGTTTTCACTTCCCCGGCAACGGCACCAAAATGTAGTGCTCAACTTAGTGTTCCTAAATTGAGGTCATAAATTGTCAACCAGGGTTAGTAAACTGCTAAAGTGAGGTGCACTATATGTAACTAGGTATCTGTTT